>JAQFYM010002148.1:0-25780 GCA_034694785.1 Agrenia bidenticulata | reverse complement strand
TATGTTGGTAAAATAATAATGTAATTATAATTGTATATTATTCGTCAAAATGTCGTTTTAATATAAGTAACATTTTTGCATGTTTGTTCTACTTATTTTTTGCACCAACCTAGAGGGGTCACCAAACGTCATGTGGGAGCCCAAAGATAGCAATACCCATAAATTGACGTAGCCGTTGATATTATAATCTATAGGGGGTTATTATTAGATCTAGCAATTCTATAACAAAAAAGCATATTTTTTATCCAAAATTGAACTAAAATGCGCACAAATATGCCATTTAGTAAAAAAAGATCAGGAAATGTTTCGGTTTTATAAAAAACTAGTAAAAATAGCCTTCCATATACCCGTATAGTAAAAAATTATTGTGAAGTGATATTTTTTTGATTCAACCCGACGAGATTTTCTTGAAAATTATTGAACATGCTTGCCAAAATAAAATATGCTTATAGCGTATAAGACAGACGCATTTAGTTTTTGTATAATTTACATTGGGTGGTTTTAATGCTTTAATGTGTAAATATGCACGGTTTATTCTTAAATTTTCTTATACCGCTTGAATATTCTACTAAGACATGATTAAAAGCAAAAAATACTAAAAAAATAGATTTCAAGTAGCGCAAATAGCTATTCATTGTCATCTATAACCTATTGATTTTATAAGATTTCTTCGCATGTTGTTTTTACAATACCCCGTAAACAATTTTTTTAATTGTAAAAATGTATGCAAAATTAAAATGTCAGATACATGCATTTATTACTGAAACATTTCATATAATCAATTATACGCAAAATTGACCGTACCAGTTTGCGCGCAGATAAACGTTTATTGTGATCTGCGTTATTTTTTTGGGAATAAAAAGTGTTTAATATGGGCAAAATATACAAAAATATGCCCATTCATATAATTCTTAGCTCTAGTTTTTTTAGTTTAGAGTGATTTAATATTTATCCTCTACTTACCCAATAAAATTACGCCCTGAAAAGAGGGGGGAGGGTGCTAAACTACAGTTTTGTCGATATTATATTGAAAAAGTGATTCGTTTTTTAATTTTTAATGAAGATAGCACTGCACTTAATTACATCAGAAGCGCAAAGTTGTACTTCATGCTTTTACGATAACAACGTACCATCCTCTCATAAAAGTTAAAAAGTATATATGAAAAATATGCTTCATTTTTTGATTCAGCTGATTTCATTTTGCGTTTCATATCTTTAGCTGACATACCAGTATTTTGAGTTATATTATTTCCTAATCTGGTTTTTAATATATCAGCAATATCTTTTTTTTTCTCGAAGAATTCCTTTAAAGTTGCTTTTTGATCATTGGTAAATATTAAGGAAGAAAATTCTGGCACTCTATTTAAAATAGTTGTATTATAAAAACCATTAAAAGCTAATTTGCACAATAAGACTGTCGCATCGATACTGTTTGCGTATTCAAGCCAATAGGTCTTTAACAAATCGTTTACAATAATACCTCTTCGTTTAGACTTCAAATAATAATATAAACTAAATTTTGATTCCATTATTGTAGTAATATCACCTTTTCTTTTCCTTATTTTGCCAGATTTTTGAATTATTATGTCATTACTCAATTTTCCTTTGAAAAGTATATCTAATTCTGAATCATTGCATAAAAGAATAATTCTATAGAGCGAGTTTATGTAATGATTGAATTGTGAGTTAGCACATTTACTCATTTTGAAATTATACGGATATTTTGTTTCAAGGTATTCATATCTATCAATACTGAAATTTAAATGATAAACAGCATGTTTCTCGCATCCATAAATAGATAAGATGTCAGATATCAAATAACAAAACCCCATTTCCTTACAAAATAATTCGCCAGTCTGCAAACTATGTATTTCCTCGTTCCCAAAAAATTTCTAATCATAAAAGTACATGCCATATTTTTCAAGTTGTGATATCAATGTAGTATATAATAATAATTTTGTGCATTCTTTAAGATCTAGCTGAATGCTTTCTAATGTTTTTGTTTTTTTTTTATAAATCGCTTTATCAAGATTTTCAGTTCAGGAAAAATATTATTTAGATTTCCATAATCATAAATTAAACTATCAATGTTTTTCTCTAAATACGCATTCAATGAAACAATAGAAGATTGTAAATACTCACTCTGTGCAAAGTTTATAGAAGCAAGTGATATAAGTGCCACTAAATTAGTTTGGACATTCATATTAATGTTATAAGGCCACCATCCTTTGTTTCTCCATAATACTACGTTTTGGAAAATATCTATTTTATCTTGCTCTATTACATATTTACTGATTAGATCTTGGTCCAGTTTGTCATTTCTATAATGATTCATATAGAATTCCATTATAAAGTCAATGTATATATTCAAAATCTCTTGCAAATTACGCGATTTATGGCTGACGATATTAGATGGATTGCAAAAATGGATGTTTGTATCGGTATTTAAGCTTTGAGATGCTGCATTATGGTAAATAAAAGTTTGATGCAGCCCCTGTTGGATCACCAGAAATATTTATGTTTGAAACTAAATTTCCATTTTCAAAATAACTCAAATCATGATGGTCTAATGAATGACCTACTTGCAAAATTTCGCTATTACTAGCAGCTGGTTCTTCATTATTAGGATTATATATATATTTGTGTTTAATGTTCTTCTCTGCGACTTCGTTACTCTTAATATTATAACCAGCTCCATTTTCATCATTACCAAATCCCACATAAATTTGACATGACGTGCTACTTGTTTGCGCAGTAATTTCATGTATATTATTATCATTACTTCCTGTCATGTTAGCTTTAAAACTTTTAAAGTATGACATGATGCTCACTTCATATGTTTGTATTGCATCAGTATGATAATGAGAGTTCGATAATTCACTACTATTATTGTATGTAGTATCATTGTTTTTTTCGGCATACATGAAATCTAGATCCATGAAATCTAGATCCATGTTATCTGTTATACTTTCGGATTGATTAGTTCTTTCTGCTGCACCAAAATAATCATCTAAAAAAGTATTTATCTCTTCGTTAGTAATTGCACTCATACAAATATCATTCTGTTCATTTAAAGCATTTCTAAAATCTGTTTGGATAGTCATCTGTACCAAGATGGCAAAAATGTGTGAATATAAAAGATAATGATTCGTTCCGAGACATTTAAAAAACTTCATTTTTGAGGGGAATAAAAACAATGATTTACAACAAAGAAATGTAATTTATAAAGTAATTATAAAAAGACAACGAGAAAATATTTAAAACATAGATTTAGCTTGGATACAGAAATATAAATGGTTTGACGAAAAAGTGCTAAAAGTATTTTTTCGTTATTTTAATTTGTTTTTTATAATTTTATACCTTCATGATATTTACAAAAATTAAAATTACGATATAGTATGTATTAAAACATTTTTAATCAGGTTTAAACAGGAATATAATATATACAACTATCGAGTTTCATATATAAAAAATATATATATTTATTGATTTCTTACTTATTATAGTTATTATCAATTAAATAAACATTTGAACGTATCTTTTTATTTCCTTTAATCCAAAATAATTTTTAAATTTAATAAGATATAGAATTTATTATAACATATATTTTTTGCTATTATTGTTTTATTTTCATAAATCGTTTTTCTTTTATTTCCACCGTTTATGTAAAATGTAAATTACGAAAATGAAATTGAGAAATGGTTTAACTTTAGTGGCTTAAATAAAAATGTTGGGTATATTTGCACTTTGAATTATAGTAAAGCGTACTAAAAGTGCACACTCACATATATTATTCCAAATTATGCGGTATGATTGCGCATAATTTTACCTGGTGTATACCAGCCCCTACTTGAATAAAAAGCAAGTTATAGTTGTATACCAAATGTTAAATTATAGAAATAAATACTTAAATCGATAAGTAATATTTTTTAGAATACAAAAAAAAAAAAATTAAAAATCATACACTAAAACGTTTCTGCACCATTTCAATACGAATTTTTTATTTTTTATTTTTTCTATTGTTTAGAATTTATTTATTGTTTATAATGAAAAAGAAAACTTGGGCCGTGTCTTTTTTCTTAAACAACCTGATTTTTCAAGAAACCGTTTCATTAAAATATCATTTGTTTCTAATAAGCTTAATATCGGTTCTTGTAAAGAAACATGTCAAGACTAGTTTTCTTAAGGCCCCGTTTTTCAGGCCTATAAGAAGAAACCGTTCCTTTAGAAAGAACATATTCTCTAAAAATCGGGTTCTACTTTCTATTTCAGACACGCCCAAAATATTCTTTGTGGAGGAATAAAAAGGATAAGTGTGCTTAGTTTTAGTACCAAAATGCCGAACCCCATAATAACGAACTTTTTATTACCAATAAGGGATGGGCACCAATTAGTAGAGTACAAAAAATAACGAACGACTCTACTCTACCCATTACCCAGGCATGGCGTACTCTACCCACCCATGAGTACCCATGGGAGGGCATAAAGATTTTGACTGTACAAAAAACATGTTAATTTTTCCCCAAGTATTTGTTTTTTTGTTATGGTGCTTGTTCTTATGTATAAAAGCATTTTTTATCCATTATGGGGAAGTCTTTTTACACGACGCAATAAAATTAACTTTACAAAATACTTTTTTATAGAAGCACAGAGGTTTATTAAAATTTATAAGATTTGTTGTAATTTTAAAATATTATATGACAGAATTGAGCGTTTTTCACTACACAAAAATGTTTTTTATAGGAGATTTGATTGATAAAACGTACAATAAAAAAAGATTTGTATTGCAATTTTTTTTATGAAACAAGTCTTTTGTTAAAGCCATGTAATATCAACCGATGGTTTTTGTTCACAAAAAACAAACCACTTTTAGCAAAAAAAAATGAACTATAGTATAATGGCTTTATATAATGTAGGGTGTGCTAAATTTTAATATAGTTTTGTAAAACAATCAATTGTTTCTATATAAAAGTTTTTTGCTTTGTTTTTGATAAACTATGCGCGAAATGATTATATTCTAAGTATATTTTGCTTGTGAGTATTTAGAGCAAATATAAAAGCCGTTGACTTATTATATATTGAAACTGTTACTAAAAACATCATATTATTCCTGTATCGAAAAATGCCCAATTATTCTATATATTATAAAAAAAAACGATGTTTTGTTTTGGCATTATTAGTTATATGTCATTAACTTATACATTTTTTAATAAATGAACTGCAAATATCTAAATTGTGAGAGCCAATTAATAGTATTTTATACACATGAAATTTTGTTTTTTGTTTTTTTGTAATAAGTCATAAATTATAAAGAAAAAATAAAAGATTATTGGTGAAAAAGAACAAAAATATTTTACAATTATATTATTCGTAGATTATATAGACATGTTATTAAATGTTGTTTTTTATTTTAATAGCGTTATAAATAATAAAAAACACAGATTTTTTAATATTGTACAAAAATAGGTAGAAAATATTAGATTTGGTACTCTGGGTATTTTGCATATTTTGAAACTCTACTCTACCTTACCCAGTACCCACTGGGATAAAGATAGAGTAGGTATGAGTGTTTATCCCTATTACCAATATATCACGAACAGGAAAAACAGTGGCACTTTCTT
This sequence comes from Agrenia bidenticulata, assembly GCA_034694785.1. Taxonomy (NCBI): domain Eukaryota; kingdom Metazoa; phylum Arthropoda; class Collembola; order Entomobryomorpha; family Isotomidae; genus Agrenia; species Agrenia bidenticulata. Next base: position 20,159 of record JAQFYM010002148.1, on the reverse strand, counting down.
TTAGATACTTTGATTATGCGTATATAAAAGGGCTGCAACGGGTTAAGTTTAGTATTAAGTTCTTTATAAAGTTTTCTTATTAAGTTATTACCCCTCAAATATGGAAAACTTAAAAAATTTGGACACTGCCCCCATAACTCCCAATCCCGCCAAAACGACGAAAAGACCAAGATATAGAAGCATAGCTTGGAAATATTTCAATAGAAAGGATACAGACGTTGCCATCTGTAAAGAGTGCGACGCTAAAATTTGCGCCAATGGGTATACTAATAATCTTTTGAAGCATATTAATATGGTTCATCTAGAACTTGTACTACAAGATCTAAACTTTAGCAAAAATAATTCAATTATGCGAGAAAATTTGTTGAATGATTTAATTATAATGCAAAATTTGACAATATCTCTATTAGACTCTATTTATTCAAAAAATTAGTTGGTTCTCTAGATAAGGAGTCTGTTTGTCCAGGTAGAAAATATTTTTCTGATACAATTTTGCCCAAAAGATATTTTGAAAAAAAGAGAATTTTGCAGGATGAGCTTAAAGATGTGTGTTCAATATCCCTGACGACCGATACTTGACCTATATCATGTTGTGATTCTTATATTTGTTTAACGGCCCATTTTATTGATAATAATTTTACATTACGCTCTAATTTATTAGGAATTATTTTATTTAATGAAAGCCATACGGGTCTGCACATTTTAGCTGAAGTGAAGAAAATAGTAGAAAAATTTTCAATAATAGAAAATTTTCGGAAAAACACATGAAAGTGCAGCAAAAAAGGTCCACGCCTTATAGGATTCTGATTACGAAAGTGTTAAATTATTTGCACATCCACTTCAGCTTTGCGTTAAGCACGCACTATCTTTTCCGGAAATAAAGTTTTTTTTTTAAAGGTAAGCTCCAGTATTGTTGGATATTTTGGACACAGCATTGTTGCTCACGACAAGCTTAAAGTAGAGCAAAGAAATTTAAATATTCAAGAATTATGTCTAATTCAAGATGTTGAGACTAGATGATATTCTACTTTACAAATAAAACGATTAAGATTACTACACAACAAAAGTGCCATATATGCAGTTTTATAAAAAGAAAATCGGATAACTCCTATAACAGATCTTGACGAAGCCCATATTTGCTTTTAAATAAAATGTGCTCCGCCTTAGCGCCTTTCGAAGAAGCAACCATCTCATTATCATCAAGCAGAATTCCTCCAAGTTTAACAATCATTCCAATAACTGATAGCTTAATAAAAATTTGCAGAAGATACAAAACCCCGAAAAAAATGAAATATTTTCAGTTTTCATATCGAAACTTAAAAATGAAGTCATAAATTTGTAATTTAATATTGGGAAAATTTGTGCATATTGGGAGTAGCATCATTTCTTGATTTTCGTTTTAAGAATCTCAGTTATTGCAGAATAGAAGAGAACTCTCTCATAAAGTAATTTGTTAAAAATGAAGTGGAAAATTATAACAAAGTTGATAAACTAATAGTTACTTAAAAATAACAAATATTTCACATTATGGTGTAATTCAGAATTTTATTACAATGATACATCCGAAGTAGACAAATATGAATTGATTTTACAAAGCAAAATTAGTTCAGACCCTTTACAATTCTGGCAATTCAAACCAAGAAGAATTTTCCGGGTCTTTTTAAAATGGCTGAAAAATATTTCGCTTTGCCAGGATCCAGTGTATGTGTAGAAAACATATTTTTTTTATCGGGGCTTATAGTAACTGATTTAAGAAGTAGTTTATTACCGGCAAATGTTGAAATGTTATCATTTCTAAAATACAATAGTCGAAAGGATAAATGAAATAAAAATTATAAGTAAAATTAAATATATATTTTCTTGTATTCATATATCATTTTAAGCTGTTTTTTTAATGTAAATCCTCTACTTACATTTTGATTCAATCTATATTATCATTACTGGTGTATGTTTGAGTTCCTTTATGTGTTAATCATGTATAGGTAATGAATTCAACCAAGCATTTATCTATTTTCTGTATTATTTTTACACAAAAAACAGTTGCAAGAGTATATAATCCTTTCGCATGTACCTAGATAGACATATGCCCTTTCTTGCAGGTATGTAACATATTATAATCATTTGCAGTTTTAGAGAGTTTCTTGTGCACAAAGGCTAAGAAATTTCTATTAATCGTTTATTGAGAACTTATTAAGTAAAATCTTAACTAGCCAAGCCCTAGTATATATGTATATGTTACCGTTTAAGTAAAAAAAACCGCCAAGTGACACTTGGTGGAACTAATTACTATATTGGGACAACTAATTAATAGATAAGTGGCCCATATGTCTAAGGCGCCGCTAAACGTGGCGACCCAAATCATCCCGCCCAAATTGTCCCGAACCGAATTGTCCCGAACCAAATTGTCTTGAACATAAATGCTTCGAACTAAAATGCCGTGAGACATTAAAAGTTTAATAAAAGGCTGGAACTAAAATGTCCACAGGCAATAAAAATTTCTTCTTGCGTGAAATCGTCCAGGAAGACAAAAAATAGCCAATCAAATGTAGATTAAGAAAAAAATTATTTTAACGGAGACAAAATATAAAAAATACTAATTCGCCAAGTTATTTAGGGATAAAAAATGGTACGGGTCAGGTTAAAGGTTAGGGTTAGGGTCAGTTTAGTAAAAAATAAATGAGAAAAAATCATAGCAGACAAGTATGCATATTAATTAGTAATTTTCGTTTTAAATATATATTTTTTAAATTTTTATGGACGTTTTTTGTTTGTCATTTTTTCTAGGGCAGATAGGTGTCTGGGGTCAAGTTCAGAACCATTCTTTCTTGTCCCTGTGGACGAAATCACGCTATCCTTTTTTATTGTATTATTTTGGAACGGGACAATTCGGCGCGTAAAATTTGGTCCAGGACAATTTATCCCGGGACAATGTGGTCCGGGACAATTTGGTCCGGACCATTTGGGAGGGACAATTTGGGGCTGAACCCCGCCAAGTGTTACTTGGCGGATTTATTTACTTAGAAGGTAACATATATAGTATAAAACATCTGTGCATTTTGTTTTTTTTCGACATATTTTTTGCGTTTAATCTCCGTTGGTTTATCTCTCAATAAGAAACATAAGTAAAAAGTTAATACGAATATGCAAGAAATATATAAAATATGGAAGAATTTAAGTTAATCTTTCTGTTTTTTACCAGTTTTTTTTTTACACAATATTACAGTTTTTTATTTAACACTTTTACACTTACGGGACAGTATTTTTATAAAAAAGGGGGTCTGAAAAATTTATGGGGCATATATGTCCCATAAAAAGGGACTCAAAAATTTTTGGGACATATATGTCCCATAAAAAAAACGCACCGAAAATTTTTTGGATTATATATGGTCTATAAAAAAGGGATGTAAAAAATTTATGGAACATATATGTCCCATAATAAAAAAGGGGTGTAAAAAATTTATAAAACATATATGCCATATAACCAAAAAAAGGTTTTAAAAATTTATGAGACATATATGTTCATAAAAAAAGGGTTCGAAAAAATTTATGGGATATTGGGCGCGTATTCTTTTTTACCTATTGGCAATTTCTATTAAAAACTAGGGAAAGCATTTACCTATAGGTAAATAAATACTTTTTGCCCAAAAACTTGTCTTTTTAACTATAGAAAAACTCATATTTACATAAATATTTTTGCGTTTGTTTTTTATACCTATAGGAAGTCCACTGTCTGACGGTAAACTATACATAGGAATGATAAGGTATGGCCCATAGGCATCTTTTTTACTAAACAAAATTGAACGTTCATTTTTTATCACCTATAGATATAAAATAAAACATTTTTTTATGCTACCTATAGGTTATAATGTGATTTAATACCTATGGGTAAATAAATGCAGCTACTTTACCTATAGACATGCGAATCTGAATTCCCAAAGGTAAGTTGCCATTGTCCTATAGGCAAAAAAAGATACACGTCCATTATGCTCTATCCAAAAAAAGGGGATAAAAATTATGGGACATATAAGATCTAAAGAAAAGGGATATTCTAAAAATTATGGGACAAATATGTTCTATAAAAAAGGAGGTGAAGAATTTATAAGGCATATAAGTAACATCAAAAAGGGCTCTAAAAATAAATTGGATTTATAACTTTTATAGTGAAAGTGTTTTAAAACTTTACAGGATATATAAGGGGTATAAAAAAGAGAGTGGAAAATTTATCACAAATATTTTTTTCTTTTATAAAAGAAAGTGTAAAAAATATATGTTGTATATGACCCATACAAAAAGGCTCGTAAAAGTGCATAGGATCCATTTTCCCCATAAAAAAAAAAGCTTATGACTCTATAGGATATATATCCCGCGTAAAAAAAAAAAAGACTTGTTAGAATCCCATAGGATATATATGACTCTTAAAAAGTTGATCTGAGTATTTAAAGAATGCTATCTTCCATAAAAAAAGACAAATTGTTGCGTTCGAGTTCCCTTTTTATAAGTCGTGCCCCTACTATTTTGGTAGATTTTGCAAAATAAACTCGTGGTATATTGGAAGGTCAAAATACATTTTTGCAACATAAATCCAAATTATGATTTTACATTTTTTATGATTAAAATACATTAATAGTATTTGCACGGAGTTTTTGCTTTATATATAAAAAATGTTTCACATTAACTAAAAAAAGAAACATATAATCTGAAACAGAAACCGTACGGTATTTTAGTGTTTATACGGATCGCGGGTTTTACGGTACGGGTCAAGGGCTCACGTACGCGTTTTTGCAGCTAAAATAAAATAAAATATATTTTTAGGGCTTGGCATCCGCTTACATGTTGTAAGTATAAAAAAACCTCTATCCAATTTGACAAGTGCCAAACAAAAAAAAAAAAATAGTTTGCGATAATAATCCACGTACAAGCTAAAGTATCTGTATCTTAGTTTAAAAAAGAAAAGATACAATCTATTTTCATTTTATGTGAATGGCCGTCTTTAAATTTTCAAATTACAATCGTCGTAAGGCGATAAAAGTTGTTGCGTGCATAAAAAACACTTAGTTTGTTTTTAATTTTGTATAAGATATCTAACCTTATTATTTGCGCAAACACAGACGTAAGAGCCAATTCAAATAACAAAAATTTTTTTAGTACTAAACTGGAATATATATCAACCCTTCTTTTATATACTGTTCTAAAATAATAAGTGCCGATATATTTAATATTGTGATTTTTATATTTACCAGTTATAGTCTTCTAAAAGAGTTATTCTCACCCGAAAAAAACTAGTTTCAGAATTTATGCACGAGATTTTTTTATTTTTTGATAATTCTGGTGTTTGAAATTCTTTGTAATCTGAAATCTGAGTATAAGATATTCATAATGTTGCAAAAGTAGTTTATAACAATTTTAAGTATACAAGCATTTTTTTCAAAGTAGATTCTAACCTAAATGCATGATCTTAAGTACAAAAACATTTTGAACACGGTTTTTGTAGAACGGAGTTTTTTTGAAGACGAATCTAGGGCTATTAATGACTTATTTGGCATAAAATATCATTGTATGCTTTGTTTGTGTACGCAAGGTCATTGTAGTTTCTTTTATGAATGTTAAAAACATCTTCTAATAACTTTTGAGCGCAAAAAAAACGCCAAGTGGGCTTGGTTGGCACACAGTATTTTTTCGGTTAAAAAAAATCAGGGTCATATATAAAGCCTCTAAATAGGGAAGGGGCAATTATGGGCAGGGCGAAATAAATTTTCCCCATAATGGCCATTATGGCAAAATAGGGAAATTGAAAATTAGAGGCGAAAAAACAAGATATCCTCGAAGTTTATATCTACCAAACCTTACAAAGCAATCAATGCCATGATGTGTTTCTTGTACGTTTGTTTTTTTGTAAATACATATGGTTTTAAACGTTGCCTGGTGCTTACTGAAACGTTTAAATATGAAATTTATTGCTTCAATAGTTTTTGCTTACGTTTTTTTGCAGTATACAGTATTTTTTTTGCATAAATATGGACGTTGGATGCAGCTTCATAGCCTGTAAGTAAATTGGAGTATATCATATATAAACATGCAATGTATGTGACAATGTCGATAGCAAGAAAATATTATACCACAAGTAAATAAAAAATATTAATGACACAAAGAAGAATCTGGTTTTGAGCTATAAATGACGTTTTTATGTTTTTATTAATGCAAAAATAACTAAAAAAACTGCATAAAAAATAACAAAAAATATATGAATATTTATTGTCAAATCAACTATACTTGTACCGGGAACAACAGCACTACGGGTGTGTATTGAATAATGGCAAAAACGTTACCGCATAATGGAGGCGAAAAGTATGGCATAATGGTATAGTGACCTGTAGATTTTGGAGCGTCTGGTCAAAAATGTTTTAAAGCGTCAGATAAGCTAGTAAAATAAGATCCTTTCATTTAGAGAAATATATATTGTCGTTATGTATTTTTAGACCATAAACAAAAAAAGTAGAATACACACCAGTACCGTATCCAAGAGGGGAAGATGGAAAGGGGTCGAGGGGTTGTAAACTTGACCTTGATCAAGTAAAAAAAAACACCTGCCCTGGTATAAGGGGTAACATTTTTTTTTTTCAAAGTTTTTAATATTAAACCACCCCTAATTTCTTTTATTTAAAAAAAAAACATAAATTTTTTTAAAGGTTAATTTTTTAATTTGTGCAGAAAATTATTTTTATAGTAAAACTATGGTTCCGAATGACGAACACGTTGTAATTTGGCATAAAAAATTAAAAAAAAATTATATCTCATACGTCCTGAGATATCAAAAATATCAATTTATACAGAACTCTTTACTGCAGAATTGCGGCACAATTTTTATAAGTTTTATATGTCAGCAAGTTTTTTTTTATATTGCAATATCAACTTGCTAACTGTATTAAAAACCATTTAATTATTGTTTTGTTTATGAGAATTACGCTTTCAAATACCTTTATGGATTTTATAACAAAAGAATAGTTAACGTAGTAATCTTGCGTTTAGAAGTGTAACTCCATACCATTATGTTGAAATTTAAAATATGTGTTACAGTTTTATTTGCAAAAAGACAACTATAATATGTTTAAATAATGTATCGTTAAGTTTATAATATAAAAAAGTTAAAAAGTGTCATTTGCTAGTAAAAATAAATTTCAGAAATAACGCAAAATTACGATATTTTACATTTTTAATACCTTTGAGCTTTTTCAAAACATTAGAAACAGCAAAAAAAAACATAGACATACATTTTTTAAATTCAGCTGGCTTCTTTCTGCAAAATCGAAATAAACTTCAATTATGGCGTATTGATTGTAAATTTATGAATGAGGTGTTTTCGACGCAAAAAAGTTTCTGGTTAAAAGAAGAAGCGGTAAGATACAAGTATATACATAGAAATGTATAGATGTTTTCAAAACCCTTACAACAATGGTTAATTTTCACTGTTATAACCATTAGACTTGCTTTTAATTATATATATTATATACGTAAAAAATTTTATTTGCAAAAAGTATTATATCAATTGTTTCATCTGAATGTTTGGCTGCAAGTGAGTTTATTACCTTTGTACACATTTTTGTATTAACAATAAAATAAATATTATTTTTTATAATAAACACGAAAGATTTTAAGCACATTTGAGCAAGATCTAAGTATATAAGATGTTCTACCGAAAAATATAATCCTTACAAAGTTGTAGCTTCGTGGTACAATTTTTGTCATAGTTAAACTACTCTATGGCAAAAAGCACTATTAAATTAATTAAACAACAAAAAAGCTATTTATAAAAAAAAAATTGCATAAAGCAAAAATAGAATCCCTAAGCGAAACATTAAATAAAAAATAATTACCCTTGTACACATGAATAAAGATCGTACCATGCATACGGCTGTTGTATTTTAATTTTAGCTTTGTGTTTGTTCGCATATCAATATGTTGACTCTTATGCATTGCTATTTTTTTTAATATGATTATTATTTCAAATCCAATACAATTTTTTTGCATACACGATATATTTTCTTTTAATTAGAAGTATCTCAAGTGTATAAAAAATTTTGTATATTTGCCAGTTTTAACATATATTATGAGTACAAACTGTAAATTACAAGAAATGCCGTAGACCTTACTCGTCACGATTGAAAGAGGTGTAAATCAAATGGAACCCATTAGTCAAATACGTTGGCAACAAGAAAAAACTCGATAAACTGTTAGTAAAAAAGTTTGAATACAACCTAGCCGTATATTGAATTCGCAGTTAGAGTAAAATGTTCGTGAACATGAAAAAACAACGCGAAAACGTCTTAGCGCGGTTTGTTGGTAATTTTCGGTGTATATATGACTTCGTATTTCAGACATTTTAATTTTAAAACTGTTATAGAATGTATATTCGTAGTTGCTGAAATTGTCTGCAGACGCAAACAGACTATGCAGATAGTTTTAAAAGGCCATAAAAGTGTTTTTCATGTATTTTCTGTTTGATAAAGTGTAAAAAACTAGTTTTGATGCATTAACTCAACATCTGCGAATGTTTATCTTATACAAAATGTTACTAAGCCAAAATTCAAATCCATCAGAACTGGCGTTAAGTCATCTATCCCTTTATAATTTACATGACGAAAAAATGTTTATTGAATTGAGAAGTTTTGGTTATTTGTATTTGTCCGTCTTTATCGCCTTAGTCGTACCTTTTACATTAACTTAACGGCGATAGGTTTTAGTAGTTATAAATTTGTGTAAGGTAAGGCAAAAAAATACAGTTAAAAAAATCATTTGTTAATATGCTGAAAAAGGCACTATTTTCATGCCTCTTGCTTATAATGTCTTTGTTGTATAGTTTTATTGAATACATTTTTTTATTTTAAACAAATCAATATAGTAATAGAGCTTTTACCTACGATAACACATTTGGATAAAAATTTGCCTAAAAAAAATCATTATCTTTTTATAAGACCAAAACAAGTCTGCTGTACTTATTTAAAAAGTTTGTAAATCTGTTTTTTAATTAATCGATTGCACATATTTTGGATTTTGTACGTCGTGCATCTACAAAAAAAGTCTTTATCGTATTTCATTTTATTTCTACTGTACAGAAAATGCAACATTTATCAGTAATTGATGTAAAATATTAGTTGACGGCAGATTTACATACCCCTAAGCATGTATTAAACTACAAAAAGCGTACTGTAACAGTAGAAGCATGTTTTGCTGTATCTTGCGCTGGTTAAAAGTTTTGAGGAGCTAAAACCTTATAATGCGTATGCGTTCTGTACGCTTTTATATGAAATGTTGTTTTTTCTAGCCGATTGTTTCTGCATGGACTTTTTTATTTTTGTCTTTTAGATTAATGTGTCACCGAAAACTAGCAAACAGATACTAAGTTATAAAAAGAGTAAAAAAACTTTAAAACACTTTTTTAGACAGTACTTATTTTTTTTTTGCACAAATCGCTGTACCTTTTTAAACATTGCAGATAAAAGTAGTTTTTTTGCTGATCGCTTTAGTTATAAAAACAATCTTTTTGTTACATTCTTGTATTATAGTTTTCTGTGTACATAACTCTTTGTAAAAAACTCACAAAAATTAAGCCGAAAAAAAGAACAAAAAGAGATACATTTTGCTAGAGACAACTGTCTATAATCAAGTATAGATTATTGAGTCCGGTACACACTAAACGAACGTTTTTTTCTTCTCATAATACAAAAGCGCCTTTTGTTTTTACACGTCGGCAACGATTACGAGTGTCATATAACAATACTGATATTGATGATCACATTATTTTACAGATTTCGACGTAGCAAAAAAGTTCTTGTTATATGTTTTTTAATATTGCTCCACGTGGGGGTTAGATAAAAGAGAATATAAATTATAGTTTCTGTAGATATTTTGCACATTTGATATCATTGCTTTGCAAAAAAAAAAAAACGTATTTTCTTTTAATTTTAATCTGTAAGTTTGATCTTCCTTATAGAAAATCAAGATTACAAAAAAATACATTTTAAAACTCCCCCGTAAAAAAATCCTGGATACGCTACTGATACACACCGTTTCTTATTTTTATAAAATCAGTGTAAAACTTCACCTTAAAAAACTATTGCTATAATAGTTTTAATACGAAAAAACCATGCAAATAAACTATATATATTTTGATAAAATCTATCATTTTTTACAGATAAAATATCAATATATTGAATAGTTTGCTATTTACTGTTCCAAAAACAAATATCGTACAAAAATGTATACTTGCCATTAATGAACGTTTTATTAATTTTTAACACCTAGCTTTAAAAACCATTTAAAAAATAAGATTGTCGTTGAAGAAATATTTTTTGATACACTTTCGTATGACAAAATATATAAATTTTTACAACAAAAAACACTAGATATTAAACGTGTCATTCGATATTTTTTTGAATATGACAACAAAAGTGAACGACCATGTTAATGATTACAATTAAAGTGAAGAAATATCATTTTAATCATCTAAGTTAAACTAATGTACCAAAGTTCAATAGATAAAAATCATATACTCACATTATCTTGGCAAACCCGTACATGGTAAACAGAAAAATCACGGGCCGCGTTACGGTTTCTGGTCATTATTTTGGCACGGGTTATTGATAAACCTTATTTTACTTTGTATTTCCCAATAAATGAGGATTGCTTTGTATTATGTATATAAAAAATTCTTCTTTGAAATTTTTCTATACCACAATAGCACATTGATTTTCCTGGCCTTAATTATGGAAAAACCGCTTCATGAATGAGGGACTTATACTCAAAAAAACCATATATGTGTTTTTTATATTCAGTAAACTCTATTTATATATTATTAAATAGAGTTGTCATCGCACCGCACCGCACCAAAGCGATCCCACACCAAACGTCAAAACAACGCACCGCAACGAACCACTCACCACACCATATGAACAATGTATAAATGGCTGTAAAAGTTTTGCAAAAAGTACAAAAAGAGCAAAAAATATAAAAAATGCAGTTTCCTTATTAAGAAAAATTGCAATACAAATTTGTCTATGCTGGCGCAAATAGTGCAACCATACCGATCTTAAACAAAAAAAAAATACTAGTCACAACATTAGGCATTTTTTGGTTGTTTTAGGCTTTAAAAAATAATGCTTTTGCATAAAAAAAAACGGCATTTCTATGGTTAATTACTATGTTAACTTTTATCTTATAAATTCTGTAAGTTTTTTGTAACATTTTGCTAATATGAAAAAGTTTACTCGGTCTACTTGCTGAGATCTTTTTTGTAACAAAGATTTTACTTAAACATTTTTACTAATTTATACTAGGCTGGTAAATACCGAGATCTTAATATCTTATGTAAGCGTATTTGCAATTATGTGTTAGTCTTGGTGTGTTATATTTGTGTTTGTGATCCCTTTTTCTTTTTTTAATATATATGTATAAATAATATACGACCCGTAGTCTCGCGAATATGCCAAACCATGTATTTTGCTTATTACATATGTAAACGCTTTCTTTAATGATTAAAGACGTATTTTTTTTGCACTACGAGCTTTGAACAAAAGGTCTGTAATAAAGATATTTTTTAAATATTTTACTAATAAAAAAAACTAAAAACAGCTACAAGTACAAACTTAAATGTTGGTTGACTTTACTACTGATTTCTGCCAAATATCATTAGTCTGAAAATTTCAGAATGCGGAACTATGGGGACAAAATTTATAACAAAAAAATTTAGGTTTTTTGTTTAGCTGTCGATAGTTAAAAATTAATTGTGTGCAATTAAAAACAAAAACGCATAAAAAGGTTAGCAAGTTATCTAACGATAAAAGTTTATGAATCTATATGACACTTTTATAACGTTTACGAGTGCTATGCGTCAGTGGTGTACCTAGGGGGGCCCTGGAAAAATAGTTGCGCCTGAATTTAAATGGGGGTCTTTTTTTTGTGCAGAGATTTTTTTGAAAAAAAATCTGAAATATAAAAATAAAAAAATAGAAATTTTTGTAAAAAAAATAATAAAGTTTTTCTCGTCATAAATCGTGTTTTTACCCCTTATTTCTCCAAAAACACCTACTAGCCCAGGGCTGAAAAAATTCCTGGGTACGCCACCGCTATGCGTAGCAGCTTCTTTAGTATATTTAGTGGCGTTTATACAAACAGAGTATCAGTATTTTGTAGATGGCACCAGACCGTTGAAAATTTTTTTTTCACAATCAATTACTATAGTTTTCAGCTTTCGTTAACTATTTATAGATTTTTAACCACAATCATATTTCTCCATTACAGATACTGCAGTATTTTAACTGCTTAATACAGGTATGCATGTGCAAATATTAAATTTACAAGAAATTAGACTATCTTACTGTTGTATAGTAATTTAATATCAATACCGTCTAAAAAGAAATAACATAAAAAATCGTCAAAATTTATCATTATAATATAAAAAAATTACAGATCTATAAAGGCAACCTTTTTTATTGTATAATTAGATAATTGTATATACATTTAGCTTTTTTTATTTTATCTATTATTATCTAAAGTTTTTTAAGTTGTTTTTTTACGACATCTTTGGTGCGGTGCAGTGCGCACCCGCACCGACGAACTTATGCGCTTTTGCACCTCGCCGCGCCGCAAATGGTGCAGTGCGCTTTTTGGTGCGCTGAGACAACTCTGCAATTAATACTAGAAGTATTTATTATGTATAAGCAAACGTAATTTCTATGCATGAATTTCGTATTTCAAATTGTAATATTTTAAGGTAATGTCTATTATACATCACTTTTGGGCTTGTTCTCCAGCTTTCTTATTCTTTTTGCAGTATCATTCATTCTATTAAGTTATTTATAACCATCTTGATAAAAACAAAGCTAAAAATCTACATATAGGCACTCTTATCGTGCATGTTATATATAATTCTATTATTTCGGCACTTTAAACATTCCTTTATGCCGTATTTGCCTGATTTTCCTGGTAAAATCTACACAGTCATGTTATTACTTATTCTTTTTATAAGGGATATAGAAAAAAAAGAAATCCAATTCTTTCGACAAATTTCTTAATTTTTTTATAGGCCTCTTACTTCACACAACGTTGGATATTCTTTTTTACCCCTTGATCGTAAAAGGGTATAGACAGCATGCCAAGGAATACATACCAACCTAGATAAATGTTCTAGATTCGCGTAATATAGAATGACATCCTTCGAAGAATTAATAATAATAACCAAAATATTTATATTTTAAATTGTATTTAAAAGTATTTTCCAAGGTTCGTTTTCAGCCCGGTAAAAAATGCTTGTATTGCTTTGTAAAAAATGTACAGAAATTAGGTTGTTATATAAAAAAAACACTTTAGAAACAAATCTAGTATTTTTTTTTTACAACAACTCAAAAAAAAGATCTTTATGTTCTAATATGCTATAAAATAGACTCCAACGCAAATTCAAAGAACTTTTATCGACATCATTAAAGAAGAAAAATAATAATTGTTAAGTCGGATCGCATAAAAATCTCTAAATATATTTTGTTACAAAGTGCACGCTGAAAAAAAATCTATAGATACCCTTAAGCAAGAATTTTATAATTGTGACTTAACACAGAAATTTTTCTATAGATAATCCCTATAAAGATCTTCAAAAAAGACTCGTTTCTCTAAAAACCTTAGTTTTAAAAAAAACTAAAAAGTAATATTTTAAATGTAAATGTGCAATGGTTTACGAACGGTGGTGATACAACAATTTTTTTTTTCTTAAGGGTTAGGGAGGGGGGGGGGTTTAATTTTTTTTTGACTGAAATATTTTATGTGACAAAAATGCAAAAAAAAATCTAATGATTTTTTTTACATACTTTACTTTGTTGTCTTGTATTATATAAAAACCATACAAAAAACCCAGAAAAGCACAACACAAGTAGAATCCCTGTGTACATACTCACTAGAAAATTAATATATTTTACCAATCTTTTTTATATTAATGGATTCAGTTTAATTAAATTTGAAAAAATAGTTTTTCATAATTATATTCTGATAGGGACTCTTTTGAATCCCCCTATTTGTAATAATGTTGTCCTTTTATTAGTAAAATGCCGTTAACTTAGTAATTTTGCTTAAAGTATTTACTAGGTCATTTTGTGTTACATTTGGTTATTTTAATAATTTTTTAATTTTTTAATTTTCTTGTTTTTGTATATTGTAATTTAATCTTAGTTCAGGTTGATCTTAGTATATCTTTTTTTTCTTTGTTTTTTTAAAATTTCACTTTTTTAGGGCTTTTAAGTAATTTCAGTGTAATTCTTGCGGCGTATTATTATTTTAGGGGTTTTTGTAACAGGGCAATAGTTGTAATTATAGGGGAAATACAATAATTCTTGGATTTTTAACATTTATCCTGTTCTGAAATGCCACAGTTTTTATAAAAAACTACTGACGCTAGCTATAACGAAAAAATATTAACAGAAATTTATTTGTTGGCTCAAACATGTCTAAAAAAACCAGTAAATGCATTTATAATTTTTGTTACATGAGGCATGTGTGTCGCAGCTTTACGTACATAAGTTGTTTTTTGCTAAAATGGTTAAGTAAAATGCCACTAAATAAGCACACAAGCCTTGCTTTAAAATTTTTGTTAAAACATAATTTTTTGCAAATAAGCACATTTAAAATTTTTTTAATTATGTTTTTGTGCCCAAAAGCAATTTTTTTACGTTTTTTTTTGTTTATGATTGTTTACATTAACAAAACAAGATTTTTTTAATTTTACATGTGCAAAACAGAATATTTGCACGTTTTTAACAAAAAAAATATAGATTTCATGTAGACAAAAAACACGACCAAGTGTGTTTTTTTTTATTTGTTTTAAGTAAGATTGCTAAAATTTTTATTATTCTAAAAAAAAAAAAAATATGTTCAACATTACTCACATCTGTTACTCCGTATTAAAATGTAGCCACAAAATCCAGATGAGTAAACCCAATAAAAAATCATAGTGAATAAGCAATTAATTAAAATTTTTTTTAAAAAAAAACATAAACATTGCTATAAACCCCACTATTTACATCAAAAAAAAAAATTATGTTTATTAAAAAAGCAAAATATAGTATAAAAATTGTTACTCCAGACTTGTAGTGTACTCAGGAATTATGCAGCTGTGGGAAAGGTGGTGTTTTTATTGAGTTGGGTTTTAAAACCACTTGTCAATGTTTTGAATTTTTTATTTTTTTTTTTCAAAACCTAGTATTTTATATTTTATTTCAATTCTTTAAATACAAAAACTTGTTGCAAAAAAAACACCTTTCTGTAATTCAACACGTGAAAAAAGTCTGATGACGGAAACGAGGGAAATATACCCCTATCCTCGTCAACCCCCCTACCCCCCTGAATATGCCACTGGCTAAAAAAAGATGCAGATCACATCGAACGCAGGCCCTATGGCTAGGGTTTGCAACCGGAAACCGAGATCCCGAGATTTTTAAAAAAAACCACGAAACTTATTCGGGAAATTATACGGGATCCCGAAATTCCGATATTTTTTTATGAAGGGTAACTAATTTTAAATATATAATTGAACAAAATACCATTCACGGAACAATTAGAAATATATATACTAGTGATATAATGAAAATAAAGTTATGATTATTTGCAATCAAAATTACCTTTTAACAGAGTACAAGGGCGTTGAAGCACAGAATATATACCTAAAGCCTAACGAGCAAATTATAGGCCGTATAAAATAGCCCTAAAAACAAAAAAAATAATGTGAAATCAACACTTATATAAATTCTGAATTTAAAGTATATGACATAAGACAAAGTTGGTATAATTTAAATTTTCGTAATTATAATTTTTTTTTAATCTATATATTCTTATGGTCACATATACGATAAGTATACATTAAAAAGCATTACTACAATTTAAGTTGCTTATAAAACTTTAAACTTTAAAAGCAAACATTTAAATTTTTATTTATAAAAAAAATAAAAAAATTAATGCAGTGCAAGATTGTATCAATACATATTGTATTTTTCTTTCTAATATTCACGCTTTAAAAGAATATTTGCAAAATGTTACACGGTTGACATTCACACGCTATTAAACTAAACCCGTTATGTATTATACCACGTAGTTTTAAACAAGAAAATATTTTTGTGTAAGTATTAGGGAATCGCTTTACTTAAAGAAAACTATTTTCAATGTAAGTTATGCCTTTATGCTTTGGGAGTTTTTATAATTGGGTATGCTTGTAGTGAAAACGCAAAAACATAAGACACTGGTTTTTAATAAAACTCATTAACTCCTTCTCTTTTTTTATTTGCCACATTTAGAAAATCTAACTAAAAAAACATAGTTATATTTTTTTTATAAACCTATTGTAACAAACTATTGTTTTTTGCTAAAGCAGAAATAGCAAAACAGGGTAGTTGTGTATTTAAATAGCACCAAGGATAAATGGCGTGCATTTGGGTATAGTTTTGACCGCAGATAACATTTTGTCGTAAGATTTTGCATAAAAAAATTGTAATACTTTGATACGTATAGAAAACCGTTGCCATTTTTTTTATCTGCCAATCAGATCGCTGAGTTACAGATTATGTTAGGCATTTAAATTTAAAAAAGAAGTAGGGTTTTTATGATTAAAATTTTTATGTAAAACTTTTTGCATCTGATTTTGTACCACTTGCGCTTTTTAGACGTTTTTTAGATACAGGAAACATAAAAAAGTATTATGGTGCATTTTGTTTGAGGCGGGCTTTCGGGCCGAAGTCTTATTTGAACGAGATGAAGACATTTATAAACTGTTATTTATTTACTTATTTTCTACTTAAATACCTTTTATAAAACATTGATTGGTTTGCTTATCTTATCTAATTACCAATCAATGTTCCAAACACGTCAGAGATTTGTTTCCGATAAGGGGCTTTCCCGAGAACGCACCAATGCTGCATCTTGAGTCTTCTTCTGACAGACGTGTCCGACTTTGCCGGACGTAGTCCTTACAGAAGAAGACTTAAGACACGCATTGTCGCTGTCCGAGCCGTTCTGATTTATATCCTTTTTTTTCTTTTTCTTCTTTTAGCGCGTGGAGCGCAACAGTGCATATTAATGCATATGTTTTAAATACTGCAAAATAAGACACAAAAGCGAATGCATAATTTTAAAAGCTCAGAATCTGAAAAAATCAAAACAAAGGCTTTTTCAGTTTTATCTATAAAATAAAGTTGATAATATAAGAACTAGTACAAGATATTGAAAAGAAACAAAATACAAGTAGAAAAAATAACTACATGACGAACTTATACTGCAAATATATACAAGCTTACATTTTTGAAAAAAAACTTATTGCATGCTGATTGCAAATTTTGACGTTATTATTATACAAAAATTCTAAAATAACAATATTTGAATCAAATAATTCGAATATATGCAATATTCTAGCACTTAATCTTTCTTCTTGTGTTAATGTACAAATGATATTCCTTTACCTGCGTTTATATGGCCTAGATGCTTGTAAAATATAAAAAAAAAACAAGTTGACTATAACTTTTATACTGTATCTGATTTAAGTAGTTTTGTGTACTTTTTGCGCAAAAAGTGTATAAATATATGATTTGGATTTGAATTTAATAATCTTTTTTGCTTTTTTGTAGCCATTTAAGGATCTTTTAGAGTTCAAATAACTTCAACATGAATACACTCGGTAAAATACTAGGTACTATGTAAAGCTGCTTGGTAATGTGTTTTGTTACATCGACTGCTAAAATAAGTAGTCGAAAAAACATCCTGGCAATTTAGAATACTACTTTCCACAAAAAAAAACATAACAACGGATAGAAAGGGTATTTTTATACACATATATAAATCCCGGGATAGCGTGTTTACAAGTTAATTTTGTCCTGGAATTGTGCAAACCCTACTTATTACTATACATAAAAAAAATATTGCACGCAATATATTTTTCTTTTTGTAGTTTGCGGGCTTTTCTTTACAAATAAAGTTTTTTTTAATGTTTCTACTCTTTTAAATAAAATATGGCCGTTACAAAAGTGTATTTAAATTGGTGGTAATACGCCGTATTTTTATATTTTACAATGTTTTGATTTCTTAATGAACAGCAATGTACGTATTACCTACAAAAACAACTAGGTGTATAACAGATTTTTTGCCTTACAAACAAACAACTCCCCATTGTGCAAAGGTTTTATTTTTATAAACTTTATTGTTATAATTTGTGTAAATCTTTGCCCTTTTAGGGAGGAAGTTAAAGTATATATATTTTTATTTTAAAGTGGTACAATTACGAAGCGTTATTTTTGCATTGTGTAAAAAAATGCACTTATAGGCAACTTTTATTGTATTTTTTTGATTTTGAGCATTTTTTTTGCTGTTTTTCGTTTGCCCTTCAAATCACATACTTTTGTTTATATTTTTAATGGCAAAAAACGAAAGAGCAAGTCTACGCTTACAAATTGTCGCTGACCAGCATATAAAAAGTCTCACAATAAAATTACATGATTTTTTGCTATACACACCGAGTTTAGTTAGATTTACATTTCTTAAACGATTTGGGATTTCTTACAGTAAGTCTTCTAGGTTTTACGTTTTAAACGCTTTTTTATACTTCTATGTATTTTATATGTGATAAGACTGGTAGCAAAAGGCGGTTTTAGTAAATACATTTTAAGTTATTAAATATTAGTAACAGAACTGTCGTTAATTTATATAGGCAAATAACTATTGCGCCGTATATGCAGCGTATTTCTCTAGATGTGCGGCAGTTGATTTTTGTATATTGAAATGACTAAATGGTATAATTGTTGCTAAAAAAAACCGGTATCTATTATATCTTATCACTAGCCTTTCTAATACGTTTTATAAGCGATAGTGGCATCTGTGCAGTTACACTACAGAGTGTCCTACTAAAAGGCGTGCATTCACTTTTTATGTTGTAGTTAGTATCTTTCTACACATACATAGCATTTTTTTGGCAAAATGATATATACGCTTTTTGTTTTTTTAGTTGGCTAATATGCACTTACAACTTGTCGTCAAGTATCCTTTATGAAAGGTATGTCTGTATATGCGGATATGAAATATTTTTAATAGCAAAAAACAAGTCAAACTTGAATCGGCGTTTTTTTCTAACGCACATTAAATTATCATTTGTTGTTATGTTGACCAATTTGCAGTGTAGCACCTGTATATACGTATATGATGTGATGTGTATATACTTAGCATTTTTGTAATATATTGCGTTAGGATTATTTTAAATTTGTTTATTGCTTAGTTGTAACTGTAGTTTTTTTTATTCATTCTGCAGTGTAAAAATTTGCACTACGCCGTACAAAAAAATAGTTTTTCTTTACATAAAGTTTACGCCGCTCATACTAAAAAGATTTTAAAACATAACTAAAAATCTTACCCTTAAATTACATGGCATAAAATTGCAGAAAAAAAAACAAAATGTCTGTAAAATGCAAGTTATACAACAATAAAAACGTTATAAAATTATAAAACAAAATATATGAAAAGATATGCAAAAGAATACACGAGGTAGAAAAACGTATACTATGCGCCTTTAAATATACAATAAGAAAAAGATCAAACAAGTATAATCTATACTCTTATATTTTTTTTACAAAAATATAAGATACTTAAGAAAGTGTATCAAAAGCAGTAAAAAAGCATTTTCGCTGTAAATTTACATAAAACAATATGTTACAGCAAAATATTTAAAATATAAGATAAACGCATACAATTGCTATAGATTTTTTCCAAATCGTAATTTAAACACTATTTGGTTTTTTACAATATGTTATATTCAAATGAATTTATAAGAAACTATACATGGCATTTGTTTGTGTCTTAAATGCATTTTTGCTTTTTTACAAAAATGCAAGATTATGAAAACTTTATATAGATAAGAACCACAAATTTGGACGTCTTTTCATAGATAAACTTGTTATTCACTACATGCTTTTTAAAAAACACATCCGTCTTGTACTTAAATATAAGACCTACATGGTCTTGTATTTAAATATAAAAGATCTACTTGGTTGTATATTTAAATATGGAACTTACATAAACGTATGTTTAGGGACAAAAAAAGGTTTTATACCAGAGTTAAAAGTACAAAAGTTTTTTTTATTATTTTTGTTTTT
>JAQFYM010002147.1:0-25785 GCA_034694785.1 Agrenia bidenticulata | reverse complement strand
AATTCTTTTTTATATAAAATTTATACTACATACCCAAATAATTTTTATTTTTTGCAAAATAAATTGCATTTAGATCCGCATTTTTTAATTTTTTGGCACGGGGCCCTCAAAAAAAAAGTGCTCCCGGGCCCCCAAAAGCGGAAATCCGCCCCTGGTTAGGGTTGGGGATAGGGTTAGGTTAGGGTTAGAGGATCGGTTAATAAAAAATTGAAAAAAAAATTGAAAAAAAATAAGAAGATAAAACAGAAAATTGTGCAACTTGTTAGTATTACATAGATTAAATATTAAATTTATGTATCAACCCTTTTTTTATAAATCAAAAAACCCGCCCTAAAAATTGACCCTGGCTAGTTCGACATACCCTTTTTTTAGGGCACGCTGGCGAGTTTGGCCGCAGCCGTATCTGTACCTTAAGTATGCAAAAGACAGTTTTAAAGTAAAAAAAAACAATCCGTACCTCAGGGGGCGTAGCCAGGAATTTTTTAGCCAGATGGTAGTCAGTGTTTTTTCCAAAAATAGGGTCCAAAAATCGTATTTTTCCGCATTTAAAGCATTATAATTTTTTTTTGAACAAAATTCATTTTAAAATTTTTTATTTAGATTCTTAAATTCAAAAAAATCTCTGCACAAAAAAGCCCCCCCTCCTTTAATCCAGGCTTCGAAAATTTTCTGAACGGGGTCCCCCCCCTACCTTTCCCTGGCTACGCTACTGCCGTACCTATAGGTATGCAATCACTTATATATTTAGTGTAGGAAAATACCTATACGTAAAAAAAAATTCCCGACCAAAGTGGTAATGCTGTATACACAGAATGAAAACTCCAAGACACTAGAAATCCATTTATACAAAACAAACTACCGTAGTTTTTAGAAGATAGTATCCCCCATATAAAATATTTTAAAAAAATTAATTGCGAAAAACTGTAAACATAATACTGCATTTTGCCTTAAAAAATTTTAAAATACAGAAAATATTTCATTTGCTTAATAAAAAATCTGATACAGGTTTTAGTAATTACATTTATGTTGTTTTTTGTATTTTTGTATTTTGTCTTTTTTTGGGGTGTGAGATTAGGGTAAGCGATCGAGTATTTTACTACTCGATACTGAAAATAAATGTGTCCAATACCGAGTAATCGGGTAACCGGTTAACCGGGTTTTGACGTTGTTTTAACATTTTTCGGTTAACTGGTTAAACCGGTTTAACCGAAAAACACTTTATTCTTATAAAAAACAGTAAAATATATTTTTTTGGTTGTAAGTGTACTAAGATGATTACAAAAAAATTACAAAGATACTGTCTTTGTTCTCATATAAGGAGTCGAAAGTCTCAATGCTCTCAATTTTAAAAATAAATGCATATTTGTAATTAATTCGGCTGCATTTCCTACAAACACGTTTTACGCCCGCTTACCGGAGCTGAAAAACGGAATTTTAGCTTTTCATTTTAACCTAACATTATTTTGCTGCATGCGACATATTTAGGAATATTTTTTGGACTCTAAAAGACATTTCAAAAAAAGAAAGTAAAAGTAGCCTTATCATTAATGTAATACACATAATACCGAATTTCTGTTTGCCATTGTTCTCATAAATACTTAAATAAAAATCCAAGCAAATATGTATAAATTTTTTTGATTATAACTTTATATGATTTATACTACGTACACAATTTCTGCCTTGTAAGAGCAAAAAAAATGACAAGAAATATTATTTTTATGTACATTCAAAATGCTTGAAAAGAACATACATAGTATAAATATAAAAAGAAAATAGAATCTATGCTGTTATTTGTACAAATTAAAAATATAAAAAGTATGATAAAGACTGTTTTACAACATGTATTATGTAATATATGATACCTTTTTTTTAAAAAAAATTATGTACTTTTGAAAAGTTAGAAATCTTGTATACTTATTATTTTTTCGTGTTGTCTTAAAAACCGGTAAACCGAAAAACTCAGATTAAATTTTTTAGAATCGGTTAAACCAAAGAACAGCACAAAACCGGTATATTTGTACACCCTACTCGAAATACTCAGTCATTTTTCTGATAATCGATACACGCTCCAAAAATGACCGAGTAATATGAATAGATTAGCACATGCGCATATGCAACAAATGTAATACCATTTACAAAAAAAAGTCTTAAATTTCAATATATTTCTGTAGAATAATACTATATAACAGTGTTAAAACGCAGAAAATAAACAGGAAATTTAGTATGCACTAGCATTATCATTTTCAAACGTATAATTGGCTTTTATATATTGTATTGCTGCTTTTTTTGTTTATAAGAGTTTTTGGTGACTTAGTGTTTTTGTTTAAGTATTTGTAAGAATTAAAAAAGATAAAAGCCTTACAAAAATCGAAAATCGCAAATTATATTTGTAAGTTTTTTTTTTGCGGTAAATATATTATAAAACGTAAGAGTCTAGGTTGGGTATAGCAGTGTTGCTAATAATTTTTTTTTTTTGGAACTAATTTAGTGTCAATAATTTTTTGCAATTTTAATGTAAAAAATCGTCATTATGTAGTCGGAGACGATTATTATACTCATATTCCGTTTTGATTCAATATTATAAAACACCCTTAAAACTTATTAATAAGGGAATTCATGGCAGTAACTTGCTAGAAAGCAGCAATAAAGGCAAAAAAATAAAATATTATACGTTTCATGCAAGTGTTACCTGTATTCAATAATTTAAACTGTTATTCTTTGTTAAAAATGAGCTGGATATGATACCGAACCCCAATATACATTATTTTATACAATTTTATTTTCCAAAATATGGCATTTTTTCGTCTAAAAACTCATGTTAAACTGTCATACACAAAATACACATCGGAAAAATGCGTTTTTTTTCAGAGAAAAAAAAATAAACTAATTTTTACAGTTTTTTACTGCATTCTTAGTCCCCCCTTCTTTATTGTGAAACAATCAATAAAGCTATTAGTTTCATTAAAATTTCTTGGCGGCTTTATTCTCGTAGTGCGCAAAAAACCGCACATATTAGGTTTTCTTTAGGGTTTTGCACCGTTTTAGTACTAGGGGATAGCGAATACGCGCAGATACTGCCAGCCTATATTAACAAATCTTAGGCAACTGCAGAATGCAACACGGTATATACTACCTTAATCTAAAATTACAATAAAAGTTTTTTATATCTAAAAAGTGCAAAATTGTAATAGTTGCGGTTATAGATACTCGAAAAATACTTGTGTATTTCGTTTTTTGTACAAGTTAAAAGCTCCGTACTCGAATTGATTCTTTAAACAAGTTAAATAGGTTCCCTAACTGAGATACTACTTTTTTGCTTAATAAGGTAGTTTGTTTATTGTGTTTGTTCTTCTTGAGATATTTTTTGCTTTATATGCCGTTACAGCTTGCGATATTTGCATATATAATAAAAGCATATTTGTATATTCAAATATAACTATACGAAAAAAAGCGATTGAAGAGTTTTTTAAAGGTTTTTATCTAAAAGCAAGTTTTTTAGCAAAATAAAATTACCTTTAACGTAATGAAGGTTTATTTACAAGACTCTTGTGCCAAAAAAAGATTATAATTATTTTCACGCGTGTAATTTACATTATGTTTAAATTTGTAATATACAATGATTGTATTTTATTAGGCATAAAATAAGTTTTTCTCAGATTAAGCGTAGCAACTAAAAAAGTGTTTTGCGGTCATTAAAAAAACTAGAATACATCTATTAACCCAATTTAATTATTTCGAGATAATGAAATACCGATACTAAAATGCGTGTATAGATGTACGGAAGTAATTATTTTTCTAAAAAAAAAAAGGTACATCCTGTAGGAAAAGCTTAGAATAACACCCCTGGTTATAAGATATTAGTTTACTCCTATATCTCAATTTATAAAATATCATATACCCATCGCACAAAAACCGTAGATAACATCTTATAGTAAATCTTGTCAACACTTTGTATGCCTTTCCGATTATTAATTTGGTACCGTGTTCATTTTAATAGAACATTGGCGCATATAAGTACTTTTTACTATACAACTGCCATATTTTAGTCTTTATTTGTAGCAAATTGCGTTTCAAATAACCCCGAAATCGCCCGGGAACGAGATTAAATCTTTCCCATTTTCTTTCTTTGCATTTTTAAGCAATTTAACTTTTTTAGTTTAACATGAGGATGTCTAACAAAAATAAATTAGTAAATACTTCAGTAAAAAATTATTAATAACTTATAACACATTTCATATTTTTTGTAAAACAATTCGATGTCTCGGTATGATTAATTACTAATTTTTTATTTCAAAGTATCTTTTATAACTTTTGTTCTTGTTTTCTTATCACATTTCGCTGTAAAATATGCCTAATCGTTAGAGTTTAAGATACAGAGTTTTTATTTATAGATTTACTGAAGTGTTTTTATCTATCCATTGTAAATAAGATAGTATTATTATGGATATGAAATATAAAGTGAAAGAATTTGCGTAAAGACAAATATCTTTTTTAAGTACAAAAGATACATTGGAGAACAAATAATTTATATAAAATTATGCATTCTTACAAGAACAGTTTTTTTGTATTAAAATACAGATTAAATAGTTTCTTTGACACAAAAAAAACCAAAAACGAAAAAGTTTTCTTCCAAGTCTGATTCATCATTTGATTTTTTTGTAAAAAAATTTTGGTGAGCCAATATAAGAGACGGTTCTAAAATAACTTTTACAGTGTCGGATAGAAAATTCGCTACATCCCATGATACAATGTTTATTAGTTTATATGTATGCGGATAGATACCCTTCCTCCTTAAATAACAGAAAATGCCAGGAGCAGCATTTGTAACATAAAATGTTCTTGGTAGTGGCTGAAACGACAATAAATAAAGAAAAAAGGTTTTTTGATGAGTCAGAGAATGCCTTAAATAGTATTTTGAAAACACGGACTTTTTTTATGCCTAATAATGTATACAAAAATATAATAGATTTTGTTTGTTTTTTGCATAATAATGTTTGCGTCTATGAAAATAATGTTGCATAACAACTTACGCTATAATTTATATACCACAGAGCGGGTTTTCTTTTGATTACAAAGACCATCAGTGGTAAAATTAAGGCTTGCGTTGTTTAATTAATTTTTTTCTGGGACCCACAAACTAATCTCCTCACGCTGATCAAACCACTCAATGATTATCTGAATTTATATACAATTATGTCGTATACTGATTTTAAATTACAGTAGAACCGCTCACTTTGAGACGGTTTTGAGTGCTGAATAATTTTTTAATTTTAGTTGAAACAATATATAAAAATATAAATAAGAAAAGTGCAAACCTGGTATTTAGCAATAAACGAACTGCTTTGTAATACGGTTTTTGCATTAGAGCATTTGGGTGCATAATTTGACAAGCCCAATTAACCATATAAAATAAAATTTTCATTTTTAGAAACTCTTATTTCTGGGGGGTTTACCTGTAAATATGAGATATGTACATATAGACAAAAACAAGAAATTTTTCATCTTTTAATATTCTTGTTAATTGATTCAATATTTTAGGCGTTTAATTTTGATAGTAATTTCTGTCTTGTGTTAATATTCGTCTGCAAAAAATAAAAAAAATAAACAGATATATTCTATTTTACGGTATTTAAATGCGGAGCATTGTTCTTTAACCAGTGCGTTTTTTGAAAGCGAGAGTTTTCTAGTAACTTCTTGTTAATGAACATAAATCTAGTTGGTTGTAATTTGTAACGCTGTTCTGTTATTACAGTAGAGTTCCAAAAATCAACCCAAATATTTCTATAATTGAAAAAAAACAATTTGTAACTTTTACATGTAAACCAGTAGTTCGCTGATAGATATTTATCATCGACACCATTTTATAGATTTTTCTAAATTTTAATTTTTTTGTGATAGAAAAAAATATGTAACCAAAAAACTTATGTGTACAACCTAGGGATTTAGTTACCCCGGACCAAAATTACCCCGGGTATTACTTTTCATTATTTTCACCCCGGGGTTACGCCTGATTTTAAGGGGGTATACCGCGATCCGGGGTAAAAAAAACAAAAATTCCTAAAACCATAGAAAAAACGAGTCTGTTTCAATTGAAAACTTTTTATTCTCAGCAAAAGTGGTTTATACAAAAAAAAGCAACTTAGCATTTCTTATATAAAAAAACTTGCAAGATAGCGGTTTTTTTGTTATGAATTGTGAAGCAATTTGAACTCGTATAAATGTAAATTTGACTGTTCGTTTTCGCCGACTTGAGTCAGCGATAGATACCTTATATATCTTTTTTGATTTATATCTTTTATTTCTTTGTAAGAAGTAAATTTTCTGCAGCTTGGAACGTTGTATTATACATATAGTTTAATTATAAGCGTTTTAAAAAAGTAAAAAATAAATAAATACTACAGTACAAGATGTTTTATTCTGGCATTGCAACCTAATAGAATTTTAGACTAGTAAAATGTACATAGGCAATATGATACTGTAGAGTTAAAATAATTCTCCAAGAAAATACCTCGTAGTATACTGCAAATTATCCGCTCTTTTCTTATCAATCCAAAAATATCAGATTTTTAAAAGTAAATGTTCAAAAAACGGTGAAGTTTTAACTGTAAATGACGCAATTACTTGCATATATTTCATACACAGAAAAATAATTGTTTTATAACTACTGTACAACAAATGATACACCGTAAAACGCGTAAAATCTTCTTTAATACTCATTTTATAAAAATACTACAGAAATAATATAAATATACTGTAAATATAGTAAAATTTACACACACCTTTTTTAAATCCTGTATTTAAAAAATATCGGTTTCCTCGATTATT
Source organism: Agrenia bidenticulata (assembly GCA_034694785.1). NCBI lineage: Eukaryota > Metazoa > Arthropoda > Collembola > Entomobryomorpha > Isotomidae > Agrenia > Agrenia bidenticulata. The sequence goes on along the minus strand of JAQFYM010002147.1, from coordinate 18,960 downwards.
TCCAGTCCTTTTTTTTCTCAAAAATATGCATAAAACCAAAAAAAGCTAAAGTCGCACAATAAACACTACATGCGGTATTTATAAAGATGCATAGGCGTCATATGCTACCACTTTGTTAACGGCAACCATTAATTTTAAGTAAATTTTAAACTTACCATTAAATGGGAGTGAAGTAAAGAAAAAGTTATTACATGTTTTTGGCGTGTATATTGATCTGCCTTCTACATTTTTTGACTGGCATCCTTAAAACAAAATTTACAATGAAATATATTAAGAATACCATATTCTGCTATTTACAAAAAAAAAATAATTTTAAATAAAAATTGATTTTATATTTATTTTTAATTTCCTGTTAATTAAATTTGTTATAAAGCAGTGTAAAAATAGTTTATATTAATTTTTACGCATTATTGTAAATATTTTGTGTTTTTTATTCGACTATGGGCGCCTAAGCAATTATAAAAAATTGTGGTTTTTATATTACCTACAAAAGAATGCGTGTTCTTAGTTACATAATTTTTTTTTGTATCATTTACCTAGTTTAAATGCAATATTACAGTTATGAATACTGTAATTTGACAAATTTTATGTTAATATGATGCATGGTTTTTACTTAGGGCTGATAATATTTGTCGTAAAACAATATAACTAAAAAGAGTTTTATTCGGTTTAAGCTTATGGTTCTATTTATTCTTTAAAACATGTGTAAACTGGCTGTAAAAAAAAATCACTAAATATAGCATTTCCTGCCATCAAAGCCTAAATATCATCATGGTAAACGCATCTATTGTGTTTCAGTAATAAAAAGTGTTGAGTTGTTTGTGAACAACAGAATACAGATCGTATTTTTTGTAAAATTTAGTATTGAAGGTTCTTTTGCGATTTGAATTAGAACAAGTAAGTACTTATTAACTGGGGTGTAACCCGACCCGAATTTTTACAAAATTCGAGTTTCGGGTGTATCATTTTTGAATCGGGTCAATATCGGGTCGGGTGACGATTTGACCGCCAATATTTTAGGAAGCACTGGTTTGCGGTAAACCTTTTAATTTTCTTTGCAAAATAGAATAAAGAATTTAGACAATATGTGCTAATATGATATAAAAGAAATAATATATTTAAAATAAAAGACAAAAGAATACGTTTGCAAAGTATTGAGTTGTAAAAAAGCATATGCGCTGCCATGTATCTTAGACTTTTTATAAAAAAGGTTTTTTGTTACTGTTGGAGTCACCAAAGTGCATCCGTCCCAAAGTATAGCAAACAATGGCTCTGACGCGCATCCAGATAGCGCAACCGATTAAAACTAGCGATTCTGTGCAAGATGTGCCTGCTGAATCGCTATTATAAGCGGGTTATTGCTATCTATTTATATGTTCTTTCATTGGAAGATTATGATATAAGCCGTATAAAATCTGTGTCGAAAATGGAAACGGAGTTTCCGATAAGATAAAAAACTTTGAATAGAAATCAAATTTAAATAAAATAGTACTTTTGAAATTTCTTTTCCACTACGAAGAAATACTGCCCGCGGAAACGCGCCTTCTTCCAACCGTTACAAAGATAAATATATCTTTATGACTGAAAAAAAAAGTGCATTTAAAAAAAAAACTTAACTTCGACTTATTTTAAAGACATAAGAGCAAGTTTACTTCATAGAAATTGGTATTTGTAAATTGCGAACGATTTATAAGTAAAAAGAAAAATTAATATGTAGAGTTCAACCGAAAGATTATACTAAGTTCTATACGAGTAAAACGATAACTATGGAAAACAGATAGAATTAAATCAAATAAAGCGAAAGTTACAAATCTATGAAGCCTTTCCCGAATCGGTCAAAATATAAAAATTGTCGGGTTATGGGTCAGAGAAATCGGGTTATTTGACCCGAATTTTCGGGTCGGGTCAAATCCGGGTTCCACTCAGCTTATTGTGTAAAATTTACGAATTGGTTTTAAGTTTAGAAGCAAAAGCAATGTAATAAAAAACAATACCCCGTGATCGGGGATAAATGCCGCCCCTGGGGTGCGTCATGGTAATGTTTTTTTACAAAACAAGGGGGCCCGGGCTTTATAAACCCTAATAGAAACATTATTATATAGTCATTTAACTTTTATGTTTTAAAATTTATACACTTAAAATTTTTCAGAACTTCCAGTTCCTAAATATCGCACACCACTAGTTGGCAAATTTTGACACATTCTTTCGCGTTTAGTATGTCGACGTAGAAAATCGGTTGCTTTGATTTTTATTTAGGGGTAATCAAACAGCTCTTTTAAATTTTTAATATAATAAAACCAAAAAAAAAAAGATTATGAAACCAAAAAACTACTTGAACCTATTCTTTAGTTTAATAATGCATAATTATTGTCGTGATTATCCATTTAAAGTTTTTTTACAGATTTTTCGAGAATCTTATTTATCTATTAAAACATCTAAACCAAAATAAAAAATAAGCAGATATTAGAATATCAAGTAATACATTTTAAATAGATAAGTAAAGTAAATACTTAGAGATTTAATATATTTGATATGATTTTAAATCACAAAATCTGTAGAAAAATTTCAGAAAAATATAAAATGTTATAAATAATTTTATATATAAAAATGATTTTTATGTTACATCCATCAATGTTTACATTTACTTAATTATTTTGAAATAAAATATTTTATTGTAAATAAACTTATAAAAAGATTTTTTATAATGTAATTTTTTTTATTAAAATACTGAAAAACTTTTATTCGTTTAAATTGGCAATACGGACAAGCTAAGCATTCAAAATTGATTTAAGTATATTTTTAAAGCAATCAATGCATTTATACCCTATTCTAAAATAAAAAAACAAAGTATAAAAGAATCTTATTACTAAAAATATCATTGAAAAACATGTTTTATGAAAATTAATCATTTCTGTCAAATTATTTTCATTGATAAAAAATCACCATAAAAAAAATCGTAAACTTAAAAGTCAATTTTAATAAAAAATCTAAAAAAAGGAAAATAAATGTGTTATAAGTGTTTTATTATATAATTATATTGTTTTTACGTTAAATAACGTATAAGTCCAATATATTAACCCTAAACCACCTTTAAAATATTAGCGCTTTTATTTTAAACAAGCTTATAATTTACAATTTTTTGTAAAAAAAGCTTATAAAAAAACAATTTTACGTAATTTTAAAATTATTTTTAACTACAAAATTGTCTGGTGTCATGTCATACTTTATGTCCTTAATTTCATCTGTTATTTTATTCCCAATGAATTTTGAGAAAAAATATCAGTTTTTTCACAAAAAATCAGGCAACTTGTAAATAGCATCATAAACATGCAGAGATAACGTACAGACGTAAAAGATTAGCTAAAAACGAAGCTATAATAGTAACATATAGCAAATGGTAAAATAATATACATACAAATCAAATATTGTTAAGTTTAAATATTAAATAAAAGAGTTTTATGTTAAAAATGCAGTTTTGTGTATTTATTCCTTTAATTTTTTTTATGCATTATTTAATGGTTTACTTGATGTAAAATGTGGTTTATAAAAAATATATATTATTACATTTAAATTATATCATGATATATAAAACACTAAAATTAAACATTTTATACAAATTTCAGCGTCAAGTTTAAATCACGGTTGACAAGTTACATTTAAATTCTAATCAAGAAAAACATGAATATAAAAGTTTATACAGAAACCCGTGGTTTTTTAAAGCCTTGATGCTAAAAAATCTGACCTGCACTTTTTCACACTCATAACACATATTTGTGTTAACAAAAGGGGTCAAAAGTTGCAACAACACATATATGTGTTAACAAAAAAGAACCCTTAACACACAAAAACACATATATGTGTAATAAAAAAAGTGGTAAAAAGCATTTAAAAATACATAAATGTGTTATAAAAAAGTATTGCCGTATAAATTTAAATCAAATAATATTGACCCTGTATTTTTTTCGATTAATTGATATAAAAACCCTATGAGTGTAAAAGGGTTAAAATATTATTGAGAAAGATATTTGTCAAATATCGCTAAAAGTTCTAGACAAATTCGGTTATTTAATATCAAAAATTATTGTGAAAAATAAAACCGTAAAAAAAATTTGTATGCGTAATTTTTTGACGCTAGAATTTTTCTTTACATTTTTAAAGCGATCCTACTAAAGTATTTTTGCAAGTCAAAATGCAGTTAAATGAATTCAAAAAGCATAAAGAGCCCTGTATACCTATAAAGGTACAAAAGTCAAAATAAATTTTGTTGTATAATATTTAATACGCAATAAAAGGTTTTTTTAAACTCCATATTTCCTTGATAAGACAAAAAGTATAGTAATCAATATTCATTATACTAAAAACCCTTGGCATATGTAAAAAGGCGGGCGGGGTAAAGAGAGGGTAAAAGGGGGAGGAGGCAAACCCCCTCTCTTTTTAAAAATGAAAGTGCGCTAAAGAAAAAGAGGGTAGTTTGGTGTGCAAGCTATTTTGATAAGAAAATCCGAATTCAAAAAAATTAAAAATTAAACCATAAAGTATGCATATACGTTTCGGGGTTATTAAAAAACAAATTTGTAACAAGTTGTTTCGTTTTGTATTAATGGATCAAAAAGCTTAGATATGCCAAACGTAAAAAAAAAAAAAATAAAGCGAAATGATTCCCTACACTTGAGTTCTGAAACAAATGCACAAAATGGTATATAATCCTTATAAACGGTGGTGTAAAATACTTTAAAATCATTTTTTTTTGTAAAAAAAACATCATTTTTTTCTACGTTTTTGTCTTATAAATACAAAAGCATAGCCAAAAAACGAATATCCCAAATATGAAAGCCTTTTCTTGTCCAAATGTCACTAAAACTTTCTCTTTGATATTCGAAGCGGTGGTATGCATAATTTTTTTAATAAATTTAAAAGAAAAATAATAAAACACCAACTCATAAAATAAAGGGTATATTTAGCCGAGCGATGTTAATTAGTATAAGCACAAAAAAAATTTTTAAAAATATAATCTCCAATTATTGACTGACGGTGTTTTTGATTTGTCACGGACACTAAATTACAGCTGATTTTTCTTAGGGTGTGTCAAAGACTTTTTATAGAGAAAAAAATGCACTGAAGATACCTAAACTTGCTTTTAATTATATTTAAAAACAGTTTTGCATACAAGATGCCGAAATAAGTTAGTAACATCTAATTATAAAAAAAACATATTGCAAAATCGTCGTAACTTGCCATCGAAGAGGTAACCGCTTTATGTTAAATAACAAAATAAAATGTTTTGAACAATATAAAAATAATAGTGTATTATTAATATGATATATTTTGGCAAGACTTGGTCCCTAAAACAAAAGAATTCGTATTTTTTTTGTATTTATGTAATATTTGAATGCTGTAAATCAATAATGGATTAAAAATTCTCTAATGTAAACAAAAATACTTTAATATGAAACAATATAACTGCGGATAAATTTAGCACAAAAGATATTATAAAATATAGTTTTCTGTAAAAAGTACGTATACTAAACACAAACTACGCCAAAATCCAGTGATATGTTTTTGTATTACTAATTTAGACAAGTTTTACGCAATAATAGAATTTGTAAAAAAATTCATTTAGCTTAATCGCATATTAGAAAAAATAAAAAACAGATGTAAATACATTTAAAAAAAATTTGAGAGTTTTGCAATTATGTAAGAAGATCGGCGCGCAACAAACGTTAAAAAAAGAGCTTAGTAAAATAACTTAATTAATAAATTTTTGACAATTATCGCATTATTTAGATTGTATTATATACTTGATTACTTGTTAAAAAGTTTTCTTAGTGATTTAAGCGACTAGTTTTGTATCTTAACTAAAGATTCAATACATAGAATCATGTGAATCCATATCTATGGTTAGATAAATTGTAATAGATTAAACAAATACGCAGAAATGCGTAGCCTTTATAAGCAAGATGCCATTTCCACATTTTTATAAATTATAACGTAAAAAAAAATAATGATGAAATAAATACATGCAATATATTGCCCGTTTTAATTAATACAAAAAAAACATGAACAGTCAAAAAAAATACTTACAAGAAATTTTGGATGTATTCATTCTATTAGATATTATTCCGACTAATATAAGACCTTAAGTAAATCACGGAAATATTTTATCTTATGCTACAGTGTCATTTCAGAGTTAAAGGTTTGCCGTGACAGTTTGATAGAAACGACTAATGGACTCTATAACAAAGAACTTTTTATAATTATAGTAGAAAACACGGTACGAGATATTTTTTGCTATGAACATTTGCAATTTTCTATTTTAACAATAGAAGCATCTATAGATAATGCAAGAAGGTTGTTTTTGTATGGGTGAAATACAAAAAACAAATACAAAAACTGAAGCAAAAAGCCGAACTTGTATTTGTTCTTAGAAAAAAGGATCATTAGATATTAGTCTAAAAATCCGTAATAAAAAGAAAATCATCATATATAGTTATAGATTTACAATTAAAAGTTATTAAAACATTTTAAAAACCTGTCCTATCAGCATCCTTAAAGAATTTTTATTATTATTTTGGCTAAAAAATCTTAAAAAACCCCCTGTACCCTGCTAAAATGGCTACCTACGCCACTGTTGTGCGTTCATATAAACAATATATATTTTTTTAATATTAATTTTCAACGAAAAAAACAATTGTAACAATGTTTTTAAAAATACACAAAAAAATGCTTCTACAATATTTATTATCTATATAAATTTTGCATGTTTATAAAAGCGCACATGCTTAACGATTATTGACAATATATCATTATTTAATTATAATTATATTTCTACAATACGATGAATAAGCTTTGCATCATTTTTATCTTTTTTTGAACAAAACTAACCCAGTTTTCTTAAAAAAATTACAAAAACCGCGCTACTAATTCATATTAAGTAGATCGAGACAAAAAAATACTCAACCATACAAAATCTGGATATTGAAATTGAAAAGTGTGCGTGCAGTAATAAAGCACTGGTTTTATATATGTGCATACTAAACTTAATACTTTATCAAGCAGGAATAAGAAAAACCTAGTCGTTTTCACGTACTTGTTATGTTTTTAGGGTTTGTATAAAAACCCCGGTTTTTTTTGTCTTTTGGTTAAATTTTTTTTCTAAAAAAAGCTAAAAATTTTTAAAGTTTTATGAAGCTACCTGCTGCAGATATATGCAGTTTATGATAGCAATTGTTAATATGACTTATAGTAATGCTTGTTTTATTACATTAACAGGAATTTAAGACAGTAATATATTGATTTTGTCAAATTTTACAGTAGAGACTCGATTATCCGACATTTGATATTTCGTTATTTTTTATTTTATCCGACCCCTAAAATGGCGTTTACCAATAAGAAAATTCGTAGAAACATGAAGGAATAGAATACTGCTTTCCTGGTATAATTAAACGCTAAAAGTCAATAAGTATCGAAACTTTTTCTATAATTTTATAAAACTTTTATTACAAATGCGACAAACAGAAAATTGAAAATAAAAAATGATAAGTGCATACTCCGATTTAGATGCTGATTACGTAACTCTTATACACATCAGGTATATTTAAAATTTTATAACCCCATTATATCTAGAATTGATGGAAAAACGTTTACCCTTTTTATTATTTATCCGACATTATATGTTATCCGATATTTTTTGACCCCCTATGATATCGGTCAATTGAGTCTTTACTGTGTATAAATTTAAAATTTAGTAATATCTTACATAACTTCCATATATATTTTAAAAAATCACACGGACAAATTATGAACTGTATACTCTTTTACTAAATTTTATTCACAATTATAATTTTATTTTGGATATTTATGATTTGTTTTTAATCTGGGGTGAGACCCGATCGGGTTTTGGCATGAATCTCGGGAATCGGGTCGGGCAAGTTTGGGATCGGGCAAGGCTAAAATCAACGATTATTTAAGTTACAAAATCTAATATAAAAAATAAAAACCGAAATACACTAGCCGAATAATCGTATATTTTAGTATATATAAATGATCTTTTTTTGCTAGGGTTACGCAAAAAACAATTCTTTTTTTAGATACAATCATGCAGAAATTATATGTAGGGCTGTAAAAAACAAACTTTTAAGCAAAAATTTCTGTAATTTTGCATAATTTGTTTCCGGGTACATTTTGCATATTTTTAGTTATGGCCGCGTGCCATTTTTTTTACTATAGCAAAAGATGCGCCCTAAAATAGGGTCTAGAGTTTCACTATAACAAATTTTCACTATAGTGAATAATAAAACATTGCCACGCTGAAAAATTTTCACTCTAGTGATTTTCACTATAGTGAAAAATAAAATATGTTCAGTTTTTTTAATTCACCATCAATCCACTAAAGTTAAAAATCAATATAGTGAGCCACTATATTGAATTTTCAATATAGTGAATTTTTTAAAACAGTTTGGAAAAAGAATCAAAAAATCACTATAGTGAAAAAAATGGAACGCGCCCTAAGTCTGATAATATTTTATGAGAAGAAGGGTAAGAGAAAAATTATTAAATACACTTAATAAATCTAATGATAATTGCCCGATCGGGTTTTGTTTCTATTTCTCAGGTGTCGGATCGGGATCGGGTACCCGATACCCGACTTTTTTCATGCAAAATGAGATGTCGGGTCTCACACCAGTGTGTAATTGTCAGTATAAATTAATTTATTAGTAGTTCGACCATAAAGAATACATGCGGTTTTGCACCCGTTTACTTTTTTAATGTTCGTTTACTCCGTAAACGTAGCCTTTTTATAAAACAGCTTAATTTGAAATGCACACCTTAAATTCAACTAAAAGTGCTTTTAAAACGTTTAAAAAACCTAACAAAACTTAAAATAAATGTTAGGAACGGAAATCGACCTTTATTGATTTCGCCCTCAGCTAAAAACCTGTAAAAAGACACAAAAATGCTTTATATGGCCCGGTTTAGTTTGGTAATTGTAGGCGAAGCGATTTTGCGCAGTTTGCGCTATTTAAAATGGTATAAGATGTGTAAGAGACCATTAATTAAGAGTTCTAGATCAATTATGATAATAGGGAAAACGATTTTATTTTAAGTGAATTAAGACTATATCATCTGCTAGTTATAAAAAGAATAGTTTTGTAAATAAATAGTAACTTTTATTTGGGTTTTCCAAGAATACTAAGAGTAATTCCGCGTCATCCAAAAATAAACAAATAAAAAGTTTGTTATACAAAAAATTATGTTAAATCCTGTACTTTGTTAAGAAAATTCTAAAATTTCTTAAAATTTTTTCAGAGATTACATATGGATATTATTGTAAAAGTATCAATGTTAGACAGACACATAATAAAAAATCTTACTTTCATACTTTTTTAAATTAAAACGATGATTTAAAAGTGATACTGGTGCGGTTATAATAAAACAATACAAGCTCTGTCAAAAAAAGCATCTGTCAGACACCCTGATATCAAGTATCCATCGATCATCCAATACTTGTAAATAGCTGGCAAGACAGAATTTAACATTAAAATTTGTTTAAAAATTGTATGCCAACTTTTTAATCTAAAGAAAAAATGAATTATGATCTACAAAATAGCATAAGTATATTAATATAGTTTTGGTTGGATAATAGCAGGTACATCATACCAAGTAAATGCAAAAAAAGTGCTAACGTGTTTTTATCGGAATAAAAACCGTATACATGTATGCGTCCTAAGTATTTTAACGTGAATACTCTTGTTAGTTTATTACCTTTTTAAACAATTGAAATCGAACTATCCAGGGTCGATTTGTAGTAAAAAAAAGTTTTTTTAGCTAGCTCGTGTTTAATTTTATAGACCTTTATGGCCGCTTAACCTTATAACTTTTGTATAAATTAAACAGTGTTGTTTTATAAATAAGAAAATATTGTTTTAAGAAACAATAAAAAAAAAATTGATAATGTTTTATGCACCTTTTTGTTATTACAACATAAATTGATTACATAAATATCCTTATAGACCATCGAAAAATTTCTTCAGTTTAAGTTTGGCTCAAAATATTTGTTTAAGTTTGCTCAGAATGACAAAATGTTACATATACTACATTAAAAAGGCATATGAATATAATAAGCATATGATATTATGCCTTCTATCAAAAGATTAAGAGAATATTTTCCTTTACAGTAAAAAAAGTTATAAATTATTTGCGATTTTTTTGCCTATGACATATAAAAATCAAATTGTAAATCTGTTATGGTATAGCTTAAATATTTACATTTTTTGACTGTAATAATTTTTTTGTCATTTTATAAGTAAAAACTCAAATCTGGATGATAAGCATGGGCAAGTATAAAATTACAGTTAAAACTACATATATTCATGTTACCAATGCTTCTTTTATTTAAATAAAACTTTCAATGGTTAAATTTTTGTTTATTATAAAAGGAAAGCAGCTTAGAAAGGCATAGATGTCGCTTGTATGTTTTCTAAAAAAATACAATATTGAATACTCGTTGCTTTAGTTTGACATAAATAAATTTTTACACTAAAAATAAAGCGAAATTATATCAAGTTGGCCGGGGTATTTTTTCGTCAAAAAAAACATATGATTAGGGGTAAAAACGTTAAACCATTTGTTTCTTACAAAAGCCCTGATATTATAGTTTCTTTACTTAGTGTTTAGTTTATCTAAGATTTTCTTCTGTACATGCTCACGTAAGACGCGTTATTTATGTTGTATAAATAGGGGGTATAAGTCGCGAGATAAAGATATCGGTTATACTTAAAAAAATTTTTTTCTTGGGAATCTGGGGGTTGTTGGCGGATAAACATGGCTTTTTTGCAAGTATAAGCATCCAAAAATGGTGACAGTAAAATTCTATATATTAAATTGCTTATTAAATTTTCACTACAAATGTTCATAAAAAGTAATCTTTATTTTTTCTTAAAACATACTGGAGCTTTAAAAATATTTTACCGGTAAAAACCGTATAAATACGCAGTAATAAACTTATAATTGCAAAGTTTTTTATGCTATTTTTTTTAACTACGCTTAAAAAAATATTTTGCATTTTTTTATAGCTATGATAAGCAGACCTCTTTTGTATGGGAGAAATCTCTAAATATAAAATATCTCCCGATTTCAGAGAAAATCGGCTCGTTTTCAACAAAAAAATTGGGTGTTTTATGATAAATAAAAATTTTACGTATTTGCATGGCTAAAATACTTTTAAATAACTGTTAAGCAGTTTTTTGATATATCAAATCGCTTTAAGCTACATTCAATTACAAATAATCAATATTTATGTGTCAAAAATCATTTAATTTTGCAAATGTGTACAAAAAAAACAATGGGGGGTTTATGTTGCATTATATAGCTTTTCCGTTTGCAGTTGCTTTGATTCTTTTTATAAATTCAGTTTCAATAATATAGTTATGTTGCGAAAGCCCATATAATAAAAGAAAAATGTATAAGGAAAACCACAAGGAAAAAAAACGACAAAAAAGATTTTATATGTATCATATTACCTCAAATACAAAACCAGAGCTTACATTAAGTTTTTGAAACAATTTTAACCAATGTTTTTTAAATTTGTGTGAGAGATTGCACATAACAAAATACACTTGATAGTATTTATAAAAAAAAGTTTGATCTGTATTTTTTGAAACCCCACAGCACGATACAAAGTAATCTATTGGCTATAAATAACATTTTTTGATACATTTTTATATATAAAAATTTACTTTTTTGTTGCAATACTTTAAAATAAGCATTATTTTATGTTTGTTTCGGAAAGTGTAGCTCGTAGGCTAGTTTGTCATTTATCTATAAGTATAAAAGACTATACCTTTGCATCGAAGCAAGTTTGACAAATCGAATAAGTATTGAACAAGAAGAAAGGCCACAAGAAAATTGTAGCTTTGCATAGCACTAATCATATACAATTTTACATCCGATGGAAAACCATCAAACCATTTTTTTAAAGAAAAATCATAAATTAATATGTATATTTGCTTCTCAATATACTCATATTCTAACTCTATTATTTAAAACGTTTTTACTAAGCAATTTATCCTTACTTCTTATGTATAATTAATGCTTATTTGTGTTAAGAAGACGAAATTCGCTTGTGATATTAACAATAAATAACAATGTCAAAAATGTTTTGCAGATGCAATGATAACAAGTATTATACCAGACACGTTTGATAGACTTATAAACAAAAATTCAAGGTAATCTTTCAAAACAAATATGCTACTTTTTTGGGAGAATTGGGAGAAATCACTAATTTCCCAAAAAAAAGAGGCCTGATGATAAGCTTTATACCAGGTATAAAACTATGAATAAAACATTATGTTTTAATGTGTCAAATGGTAGCGTATATGTATATTTATATAAAAACACTTACTATGTGAAACGTTACTGATTGTATTAAAGATTAAAAATAGCAAATTAAACTGTTTTTTGGCACTTTTCGTCATGAAATACTATACAATTTATAATATTTTAAAATTTGTGTTACGAGTAGACTTGTGTCTTTTTAACCGCACAAATAAGCATAAAATTGTTTTACAAGCTACAAACATACTAAAATTATAATTGACAGTACAATTATTTAAAGCTATTATTATACCTTTTTTTTTATACAAAAGCAACTCATTTTTCAATTAATCTGCTATTTAGCATGTAGCCCTTTTTTTAAAAATTTGTTTTTATCTTGGCTTAATTTTGTTTCTACATCGAATTAAATGTGTTTGATTCCTTATGCATCATTTTATGATGTGTGCGACAGATATAATCTAAAAACAGATTTCTTTTTTCTAGATATTTTTAACTTTTTAGAAAAATATATAACAATAAAATGATACCACTTTGAAAATTCTTTAAAATACTTTAAAGACTACAGAAAGTATATAAAAACTTTTTGTGTGTTGCAAGCACTATAGCTAGTTTGATGCAAGTAATTCTAATATTAGTATATGAAAATTATACTAAATTTTTCTATTGCGCAAGCCTTTACTTTGATAAATTTTTTATAAACGTACAAGTAACGCCAAAACAACTTACTTTTGTGTTAATAAGGACAGACCAACATATTTTAAATAAATATTGTAGGTTGTGATACTTTCTTATATCATTAAGAAATGTCCTCCTAAGAGTAAACCTATTGTCATTGTAGATTCCTTGGCCCTATTAGCATATCTACTGCGTAATTTTATAGACCTATTATTTCAATATTTTTTAGTTGCAGTTATAGGTTTATTTATAAACGATATTTGTCTAAAAACCTTTCGATACCTTACGTTTAAAATAAATTTTGTTCAATTCGTATAACTACAGTGTATAAAGAGAAAGCTTTTTGAAGTTTATTTAATAGATAAACACCAGTTTATTATGTGCTGTAATTTGTCACATGTAGAACAATTTATCAGCGCAATTCATGGGTTTTTTTGTATACGATATAGTTTTTTTTATGTCGGATTAAAGTTTACTAAACCCATTGCAAAACATGCACAAATTATAATATATTCATCACAGCTAAATAGCTAGATTGCGCATGACTTGGCAAAAAAAATCATTTACTGCTCACTTCTTGCATAATGACTTTTTAGAATGATAGATTAAGTGATAACGACATAAAAAGTAAACTTATTTGCAGATATTAAGTTTCTAAACGTTATTGCTTTTTTCAGGATTTAGTTATTAGTAATACATATTAAAAAGCTTTCAAAACGATGAGGCAATTTATAGCTAGTCATCTTCATATAACTACTTATAAAAAATGACGATTTAAATTTTATTAAAAATATCAAAACATTGATACCCAAAGAAAAAAGTTTCTAGTCAACTCAACATTTTTTAGTTAATGCAAAAGTGTTGCAATTAAACTATTTTTCACATATTTTTATCTCTTAATTGCATACTAAAATACTAGTTTTATGGCATTTCAGTCTAAAATTGGTTGGTCAAAAATTATATCTTTATGGCATTACATAATAATTAAAAAAATTATACAGAGTCATTTGAGTGTTTGCCGTATTTCTATCACGCCAGGATGAAACCGTTTTTGATATGCATTTTATTGTTTGAATAGTTAAAATTATCTTGACTAAAAAATTATTCAAAATATTTTTTGTTTTAAAACTCTGTAAGATTATGCCGGAATAAGTTTTTTTTTACAATAAAATCTTAGAATCCTGGATGTGAGAAACATATTTATAGATATAAATCAAAGCTTTAAAGTACATGGTAGATTTAAGTTGTAGAAAAGTAATTTACTGATGTAAATATACAGATAATACAACATTATAAAAGCCTTAAAAGTCAACATAAAAAATAATAGTTTACTTTATAAATTTTTTTTAGCCGGCGAAGTTGCACCACGGACCAAATTGACTTGATTAAGAAAATTCGTGCAAATAAATACAAATAAATAAAATCATCAATATTATTAAGACAAAATTATTGGTAAAAAAGTATATTTATAGTATGTCAAAAACTTATACACAATTTTATTATTAACATTTGTATTTTTATGAAGTTTTTTGTTTGTTTGGATAAGCTTAAAACTACAACCAATTGCATTATTCCTTCTTTTACTGTATTATTGCATATTTTATATTCATTAGTCAAACTATGCAAAGCTTATAATAAATACAATACAAGAATATTCCCTACTAAAAAATATTTGACTGAAAAAAAATTGCTCTTTTTCGGCTTACACTATTGAAAAATTGGACATACTAAACTTTCTATACGCCAAAAAAGCTGTCCAAACTCTGTTAAGATTAAAAAAATCTGTGTATTGCAAGACGTATCACAAATGAAACAGGATAAACTCAAAATATAGAAGCGTGGGATAAAAAGTAAGATTTTAATTTTTTATCGCAAGATTAATTTTTAATATATGGCAAAGCCTCGGGCAGCAAAAACTTATTATTTTGTGCATAACAACTATGATCTTTTTTTCGCGAGTTTTTATGTCGACTTAATTGTTTTAACCAAATATACTTAGATATTTTGATTTTTGTCAGTGCCTAGGCTTTAGCGGATGCAAATATTAATATTGACTTTTTGTCGAAGAATTTCAACGTGACTAAGCATTTATAAGATCAAAATGAATCGATTGTTTATTTTATTTGCAATATATTATCAAGCCTGTATAATGTGATTTTGTATTCTTTACATTTTTTATATATGTCCAGTCAGCCAAAAAATATACACTAATCTTAAATGCGTCCGAACACATGATAGATCTGTTATGGGTTTGGAAGTTTAAATGTTTTTAGATAAAGAAATTTTTAAACTTTAGAATATCGTAAAATTGTCAAAAAAATTGCAAAAGTATGATATAAAATCAGCAAAGGTACATGTTGTATGTTTTTTAAGTAAATATAAGTTTATAGGTTCTATATTTTGTAACGCACGTTCTTTTTTTATTACTTCGCCACACTGTGAGTATTGGTTCGTGCAAATACTTGTAGAAAAAAAAAAAAAACATATAATATGAAGAAATTGAAGACAAATAGTACACAATGATGTGGTTGGCTATCATTTGAAACACAAAAAATTATACTAAAAACAGTTTTGTGGTTTTTTTACTACTAATAGCTAAAAAATATAGTTCGAAATTGATAATTTACTAAAGTCAGTACCAATCCACGAATTTTTGAGACCCGCCGCGCTAAAAATTTTTTTTTTAAAAAAGGCATACTTTTTGGTACCCAAAAAAAGAAAACTACTGTAAACTTAATCTTAAACCCTTGCTGAAACGAAAAAAGCTTAGAATTTACTAATCAACTGTAAAATCTCACATTTTTTTAACAATTTTTAATTTTTTAACAGTCGCATTAAGTCTATTTTGTATATGTTTTATTTGTTTAGGGACTATTAATATGTTTCTGTAAGCAGTATGCTGCAGTTTAACGTATATATTAACAGTTTACATGCAAAATGAAGTACGAAAATACATACTTTTGCAGTTTATGCATAAAAATATAGGCTTTTTGTATCAACAACGTAAATTATCAACGCTTTTTAACGCTATTTATGGCATATTGTATTTTTCCCGTGGCGTTTATCCTACTATTTTGCAAATTTTAATACCGTTAAAATCTATAAATTACTACAAAGCGTTTTTTTTCTACAACCATGTTTTTTCTGGTAGCTTTTCTTGTATATTTACCTTTTTGCAACAACAAAAAATCATATTCTGGTTTTGCAATCGTGGATAAAAAGTACTTATATTTTAAAAATTATTAAAACAGTATTTTGAAGTTTTTCAACATTTTGCACTGCTACGTCGTTTTTACACAATATTGGTTTGTTTTATGACAAGAAAAAAAATATGAAAAAAAAATTGTAATAGAAATAAATCACAAAATGCGATTATTTTTAAAGTCTACATAAATTTTGCAGCTGACGTGTCAAAAATCATTTTTGCAGTATATCATATTTCCGTTTGTATGTGTTGTGATATCCATTCAACGGTATGCTTTTCTTAATTAGATTGTAGATTTTTATTGCGATAAAAACATGTACGAGCAGGGATTTAATCCCTGGAAATAAATATTGCATACGTAAAATAAATAATGCAGGGATCCCTGATGCGCCTATTTTACGTTATACTATATAAACTACTTTTTCACGTTATTTTTTTTTGATATAAACCTAGTTTATTTTTGGTAGTCTAGTCGCAAAGAAAAGAAGTACGTGACCATAATACAAAAAGAAGCAATTATTGCCGCAGACAGTTTGTTTAAATAGGTAAAAAGCTCAAACATTCTTTACAAGAAGCGTTTTTACTTTTAATATAGTAGAAATTGTGGTATTTAAGCGCAAACAAATTTTCTTAAACTTATTAAATACGTGTCTAAGATATAAACTAACTTTTAAAAAATGTTTATGTAGTTAAATGAAAAGCAAGTGGCGTATTTTGATACCCCAAAAAGATTTATCTGCTTTTTTTTTCGTAAACTAGCAGAAATATGATACCTGCAAGATTTGCAATTTTTAAAGCGTCAAATACCAAAAAACTACACAAAAAGAATTCGTCGTGTTTTTACTGCCCCAGTATTTTTATATATCCAAACTTATACAGCACAAATTTCGGGTAAGTGGGTGCTTTTTCTAATAATGTCCCTTGAAATTTTTTTTTTACTTAACTCAAATAAGGAACTAAATGCTAATGTAAAAACTTATGCGATGCTGCGTTTGGGGCTTGTTTTATCGAGTTGGGTCCCTCTCGTATACATGGCAAGATAAATGCAAAAAAATAACAAAAATTATACCTTACATGGATTTGATATCTATAATTATGCCCAATTCTACAGCCGCATGATAATCCGATATCGTTAAAAAAACATCTTTCTGGCTGAAAGCTCAGATACCCTGTGTTAGCTATAAAGGTTGCCTGAGAAAACACAAAAAACCACAAGAAAAGATGACATTTGCAACCTGTAATAAAGATATAACACTGTATATGTTACTTATCACTACTCCAATACACATATTTAAAAACCCAATGCAATAATATCGAACGGCAAAAGCTTTCTTTCTAAACCTTTAAGTGCATCACTTGCATTTTATTTTGGAGAAGACATACCTTGGGTCTTTGGAAACTGGTGTGTCACAAACCCGCACACCATTGTTATCTGAGTAAATTTAATAAGGAAAGGTAATACACATGAAAGAAAACAACTATGAAAAACAAGAAGGAAAAGGTATTGAGGTTAAGATTAACACGTGTCTATTTCGCGGGAAACGCAAATACACAGGGGGCAGGCTATTGAAAGATTAAATACTACAGAATACACATGATAAGCTTGTGAGGGTATAGAATTACAGCAATAGGGTGGATGAGCCATAGGTAGATAAGATTTTGGAATGTCCATAACAACAGAATAAGGGTGTTTATACAAAGAAAAGCACAAGAAAAACATTGCATGTGCTTTTGAGAGCCCATGACGCACTAACATCCCAAATAGCAACAACAACTTGGCGAAAATTGTGGGCCGGAACAATAAAAATTAATATGGACGAGGTAAGCACGATACCAATTTTGTTTATCCCTATTACCAAGATGCACAATAAGCGCAAAGAACGGGGAATGAGACCACGCAAAGCTCTTAATAATAAGCAAAAAACTGGGAACTACATTACTATCGTTACAATCATTACAAGCTCATTTATATTCGTATTGTTTGAATAGATTTATTATACGAAGTCATTTGGCAAATTTGCACTTAAAATAGCATATTTTTCGGGATAACTAAAAAAGCTAAAATTTACATTTGGCTTGTAGTTTTGTTATATTTACATATTTTTTTATTATTATAAAAAGGTACGTTTAGTACAATAAAGTTTATTAACGTTTTTTAGAACACAGCATCAATTTTTTTTAGTGTTTTAGTTAAATAATTCTTTTGAAACTTTTAGAAGTTTGTACTTAAAAATCAGTGCAGACGTTTTAAATAGGTTAAGTAATTAGTACAATGTTTATATGCATTTATGCGCAACGTTAATGTTTTCTAGTGTATTCTTTTTTATTTAGCGTAAATCCATGTCATATATATTCAAGATTTTGTTTTTACATATAAAAAGTCTATACGTAAAAATTTTAATGCAGACAAACGTATTTTGTATTATTACATTTTTATTGACTTGTTCTTGTTTTTTGATATGTCGCTATTTATTATAAATCTTTTTGGTCCCTGAGTTATGGATGGACCAAAACTAATATAATATGAACCCAAACGCAGCAAAGCTATAACCAGGGTTTTTTCTACAAATTTTTTTGTTACTAGTGATATTTTTTGTAAATATAGCCACAGTACGCAAATAACTATATTAAGCCAGTTAACCCTTTCACTGTCCATGGTTCTTTAAAGAACCAACAAAAAAGGGGGGTCACAAAAATATGGTTCTTTAAAGAACCAACAAAAAAGGGGGGTCACAAAAATATGGTTC
>JAQFYM010002146.1:0-25787 GCA_034694785.1 Agrenia bidenticulata | reverse complement strand
CCACTCCAATTTTTGTTTATGGTATAATTCCACTGTCTCTCTCTCAGAATGAGAAGAGTGAGACAGGGTACTGTCTACGCTAGATTAGCTTTTGTAATATTCTTAATGTCAATATAATTAACGAACCTGCTCGTAAGTCATCCACTGCTCCTTTGGAAGGTAATTCTTCTGCATGGACAATTGAAGAGCTTGCATCATTCGAAAGTTCCTCTCGTCCGTCTGTTTGCTTGGCAGACGACGTAGAGCTTCCTGAACCTCTGGGGTCTCGTACAAGCAATCGTGGTACTTTAGCCCTATTACAAAAATCGTCATGTACGCTTAACTATCGAAAGGTATTAAAAAACAGCCATTAAAAAAACTCTTTTCACAGTTTTTCAGAAGCAATAGTTTATAGATAAGTTAATTGTTTTGATATTGAATTTTTACATTTTTCCACAGCTTCTATTTTCGGATCATTGTGTTTCATTGCATAGGATTTTTTTCGAAATGGGTTTTGCCCTTATACAAATCCCTATCTCACCCCCAGGAATGCCAAGGGTGAAGGGTGAGACAATGCAAACATTATGAACAAGAAAATGTACCTTTCCTAACAAATTACTAACTCTAATAATTTGAAACACTTTGTAAAGATATGTAAGGTCAGTCTTACCATATTTATTAAATCCCGAATAGTTCCAAGCCCATTTTCGGAGAGCCCCTGTAGATTTATAAAATAGTTTGGATAAGGCAAAGTTTTTAATGATTTTATAATAATTACACCTCATAACTACAAAGTGTCTTACTACTCTTACTCACCCATGAAACCTTTTGGAGCAGTAGACGCCATTATATTTCAAAATTTCTCCCGACCTCGACAAAGCTTTGAGTGACCAGATTCGGTTTAAAATTGTTCGGGTATTGGAGAAGGAAATTTAGTTTAAACGCATGAGGAGGGCACCAAAGAGTGACACGTGATCCAAAAGTTCTCTCTGTTCACTCTTTCTCTTCATAGATAGAAGGGTTGAGCATTTAACAAAACTTGAGGGGATTGAAAAAGTAGAAAAGGTAGTCCAATTTATCTCAATTTCGAGACATTAATTTACTAATTAAATTCATTTCTTATTTTCAATTAAAAATTTTAAAAAATGAAAGAAAAGAAACAATTGCTGCCACTGCTCAGAATTTGTTGAACATATTTCAAGAATCTTGCTTTCTTGGATATAACTATAATGTCATTAAAGCGAAGTTGTCATGTTTAAGTATCCGTAAATTATTTTAGATATTTTAAGATATAGTTGAATAAAATCTGTCGAAGATTTTTTAAATATTACTATTCAAAGCGTACGATTGTGCGTAATGCCCCTTTACATTGCCAATGCTACCACAGAATGTAATTAGAGAAAAAAAATCTGTCTTTTTTGTCACTATAAAATATGAAATAACATGACTAACAAGGGTAGTTGGTCTTGAAAGTGATTCTTTAACCGCAATAGGAGAAACAGGGGTAAAAATTCGTGTTTAAACATCCTCTTTTTTTTGATAAACTGGTCAACATGATACAGAGTTCATTATTTTTTATGATGATACTTTCATAAATTTGAGAAATTAGGATTTTATTAAAGTTAGAGAAAACTAGAATACTCAACAATTAGAATAACAACGGTGTGATAGGATTTCTTGTTTTGGTTCAATCTCTAATATTTCGATTAATTTTTCTCAATCTGTATTTGTATGAATGGAATAAAGTTTGATGCGAGAGGAAATATGAATAAAATAACTCACACAAAATGTACAGGTTAAGTGATCAGTTTTCGTATCACAAATTGAGCTTTATTGCGCAACTTCGTTACAAATGCTTACAAATGTCATGAAGATTGTCATGTTACAAATAATATATATCTCATCTAAAATATATGGCAGCTAATGAAACGTAAAACATACAATACACACTCAATCAACAAATATAATGGATCATTCACACAAGTCTCAATAATTTCTGTTTCAATCGGCCATTTCACTCTTGATCCTTCATTCATCAATAGACATCCATAGCCTAATTTGTTATAACCCTAATAATATTTATAGGTAGCTCATTATTTACTGGAAATTAAACTATGTATAAATAAATAATGCTCGTTTTTCACACCCACAATGAACAGACTGACCGGCAATAGAACCCTTGAACAACATCAAGGCTGCAAAACCCTTTCATTTTCGTACAAACAAGTTTCAATGTCCAACATACAAAAGATATCTGTCATAAAATAATGATCTGGACATACACCAACTAAACTAAAAGGAGGAAAAACATAAACGAAATACACGTATTTGACATTTTTGTAAAAAAAATATTTGTAACTTTCTCATTAACTTCTTAACTCTGTAATAAAGTACATAAGATGAAAAAATAAATAATCTCAGTATTATCATGAAACACATTTAGCTCCTTTTTCGAAGTAGTATTATAGTTGTATAGCATTCTTAAATAGGTTAAACTTAATTATTAAGGTCAGGGGTTAATCTTGTGTCTTGGTGAACCATGAATGAAGGAGTTGCATTGGGTCAAATTCTTGAAGAGGGGACTTGGCCGTAGTGGTGGAAGGACTAGTGGAAGATTGGACAGATATTTGTGACGTTGTCTCTACTATTTTGTCAAAGGATAAAAGTTGAGTGTCGTCAGCAATAAACTGAGGTTTGTACTCCTTGACTTTAGACCTTCCTGCTGTAATTACTACGATTTCACCACTTCCATTCATTTCCTTGGACAAGGCTGAACCAGAAGAGGACGACGCGTATTTTCCTAATGAACCACTTGGAGTGCTCTTATTTTTCCTCGCATAAATCGGCGTGGGCTTCTTCTTGTATGTGGGCATCGTGGGCAACCGTGGGAATTTCGTGGCTTTGGATGTTGGGGCCTCAGTGGTCGTTGTCGTGATCTCTGTAGTTGTAGTTGGTGTTGTTGAAGGAGCTTTGGTACTTTCAGAAGTTTTTCTTGGTCTGGGAGTAGAAGTTGTGGTACTACGAGTCGGCCTTGCTGTTGAAGCTTGAGTTGGGATATCGTCCGTTTTGGACATGGAAACGGAAACGGAGGTTGAGGTTTTATAAATGGAATCTGAAAAAGTATTCTTAGCACTGAAAACAGGTCTGGGCTTAACATCATTGGATATTTCTACAACAGTGGCTGGTACATCGTTGTCTTTTTCTGCAGAGTCTTCGTTCTCTACCTTCTCTGAGTCAAGGATGTTGAATGAGTTTGGAATGACAGGGAATATTGGAGCTGGTGGGACCATGTCAAGAATGTCTAATAGAGAATGGTCCTCTTGTTTCTGAATATCTTTAGGTTGATCTACGACTTCCTCGACAATTTGACTTTCTTCCACACTTTCATCTTCCTCCTCTCTCTTCTTATCCAAGCTTTCCGTGGGTTCGAAGGGTTTGACAGCCGTGTTATGAGTAGTGGAGATGGTGACAGGTGTGGTTTTAACAGCATGGAAAACAGTAGGAGTTCTCTTTGTTGTTGATGAAGCAACAAAGGCTGTTTGGGATTGTTGTGAATCCCACAGTGTGTTGGGTACCGGTGGCACCCTTGTAGTCGTGGAACTGGGACCCTTGTATCCTACAACAGTAAAGAGATATTCCTTATTTCCTTTTCTGATGGTAGGTTCTACTGGCTTGAATTCAGATTTGGATGTCACTTCACTCGAATAGAGTGAAGTATCGGAGACAGATCCAGGTTTAAGATTTCCATGTTCTACAAGGTTTGTTGGCGTACCTGGGTGAAACGGGATTGGCATTCCAATTGGCCCAGGACCAGGACGTCGGGAAGAGGAGACCACATCTGTTGGCTGGAAATAGACGATGTTCTGGATATTTGGGAAAACCTCAGCTTGATCATGATAAACTTGATGATGGTACAATGGATGGTTAGATCCTTGTCCATGGTATCTTTGTGGAGGTCTGGGAATGTTTTTATAAGGTCTCTTTGGCCTTTGCTTGTGAGCCAACATTTTCCACAATGAAGGTCGTTTGCTAAAGCCAGAAAATGGGGGAGGAGGTGGGGGTGGTCGGCTGTATTGGGGCATACCGGTATGGGCACGGGCAGTTGGTCGGCGACTTCGAGCTTCGGAAACAAATTTGACTCTCTCCACTGCGGGTGGTGCATAGTCAAAAGTAGGGTCTCTATCAATGGGGCTTCCGTAGTCAAGAGGTCTCCAAGAGCTTAGGGTCGTTGCTGGCTGTCTGGTAGTCAGTGGGTTGGCCGAATCTATAAAAAATAGAGGAAATACTTGTAACATATTATAGAAAGCTAGAAAGCAGGATTGTATTAAGAACTTTCCCTTTTAGTAATGTAACACCAGTACAAAAAATGGAAAAAATCCTGAAGGACTTCTGACTGAGTGTCTTGATTGTAAAAATTATTTTCTGGAACTTTTATCCTCACGTAATATTGGATTATATTATATTGCATTACTACTACAGGAGCTATGTACGACAGCTTCAGAACATGTTCGTGTCTTTGCGTTCATCTCTCCATCTTTATGCTTAAGTCTACGCTGAGTGTGCTCTCTATTATACCTGTCCTAAGGATCAGAAAGAGGAGAGAAAGTATTTCTCTTCTCCTGGAGATATTTCAAAGCAGGAAATGGGAAGAAAAGTTTAATGCTCTAAGATTTATGAAAAGGCTCAAAGTTCCTTTCCAGCATTATGTGGGACCAAGTCCTTGCAAGTTATGCGGGTACTTGGTTTATTTTCTCATTGAAACTGAAACAGGAAGTCATAAACCAAACTCCTGCTGGCCCTGGTGGTACCCACATGACAAGTCGACGATTGGATGATGAAATGTAATATGCTTATGGGTGTAAAAATTAAATGTTTTGAGAAAGGAGTTGCTATAAAAATTAGATTTATCTTCTCATTAGCATGTAAAATCTACAGCTTATTAGACACGCCACAGTTTTTGGAGAAAAGTTGAGCCGCGGAGTTAGTTAATGAGTAAAGAAAAAAAGTGTTATGCCTTTCTAAACAAGAATACTCGATCGCTAATATTATTATAGAACATAAACCAATAATTTTCTGCTAGATTCTGTTACTGCAATAATAATATGCGAAGATAAGCAGGTGCCAATCGGCCTATTGACCTCCAAACCAAAAGTAAAGATTTGCCTACTGTGTCTACAACTGATCAATGTTTTATATCCAATCCTGACCAAGACTTTCTAGATGTTTAAAATATGTGCTTGTGTGCATGAGACAGTGAGGAACAAGAGTATGATCCACACTATCATTACTAGGAACAAGTCTTTCCTTTTCATTTAATCTCAGAAGGAGAAATCATACGTTTACATTTTAAAATATCATTTTGCATGTATTCTAAAGTTTCAAATCTGCATGTAAAAGGGATTCGTGCCTTGTACGATTACCAAGACTGCTTTTGAAAAGCTGAATCTAAATCAGAAAAGCGAGCTGTCAAGTCCCTTGCCAGAAATCATGTATTCTCTCTGCAAGTTTTGTACGAGAAGGTGGATTTTCAACAGACTTTTTTCGCAATCATTTATCACGGATTTAGGATAACTGCCTTCTTCTTGTATGAGGGGAATTTCAATAGAAATTTTGACACTTGGTCACACTCATGCTTAAATCCTGACACTCGACTTTTGATGATACCTTACCCTGCAGATACACGCATGAATGAAGACGTAATTGTGTACGAGCACGAAAAAAAATTTCAACCATTTGGCCGAGAGTAATACTTTAAAATTTTGCTGATACTTAGAAACTAATAAATTCACTTACAATGACTGTGAGCCTGTGGTTGATGATGAAAGTGAGGAACACGATCAACTCGTTCATTTCCGAATCTAAATCTCCTTGCCATCCGTGGTAGCTGTGGCTGGAACATCCATGGCATACTTGGTCTCCTAAACGAAAAAGAAGGCCATGGACTCGGTCTATAAACCTGGAAGTTCCTTCGTCCGATTCTGCTGTGGGCATGTGGTTGGGCTATGGGTCGATTTCTTCGGACATATCGTCTATAAATTCCAGCCTGTGTGAAATGGACTGAGAGGATGGTGAAGAGTGTGAACCAAAGAAGCAGCCTCATCCTTCCGGGTCACTAGAACAACCAGAACAGAAAAACTTGTCTTTCTCTAGGTCAATGTCACACAACTTTCCCCTTCCCACCTTCATTTACTTAAATGACCAACTCAGGCTGCCAAGTCACTATATATGCACTACCAACAGTATCAACAAGTCACACTATACCACAAACAACAAACCAAAACCACCACCAAACCATCCATATTCCATACTGACCAAGATAAACAAGTTTAATTTTTTTTATACTGATGAACCCTACAAGCCTTTCAAGAGTGAATGCAAACCTTTCAAATTCGAGATTTGATAAGTAAACCCTGTTTCTTTTGACTTGAGTTTCCTACAAGAGTGTTCTAGAATCAGAGCCTTTTGTTACAATCATTGATGAATATTTCCCAGGAAAACGTAGCCATCAGTAATACACGCGCAGATGGTGAGATCATGAAGTCAAGAAATATCTACGCGTTTGACCACAAGTAAATACCTTTGAAATTTGAGACAATTGAAGGCAGACCAGCAAAAATGTTGAATGCAATCCATTCAACATCTTTCCAAGTGGCCATTTACCCCTCTTACTTGAGCAACATATTAAAGGAATTGGCAGCTAAAATCTACTCTCCTTTTTATTAAAGTAATTTCAATCCTGTCATCTCCTACTCCTTTTGACTCGAAAGACTCAGTTTTTGGTACGATCGCACCATACTAAAAAAACAATGGCCATGGATAGATCGTGAAAGGGCTTGGATGTAGGATTTATAGATTTAATAAGAATTTTATAGTCTACAAATCGGGGACAATGACTTTGGTGAGGATGAGGGTGAGTTTGATTTATTTCTTTGAGTCGATTCCACCATGCTTTCCTGATTTATTTCTTTCATTTGACTTTTTTACGCTCCATTTGTATAATTTCATTCCTCTCGATTCGAAGAAGACGAGTTAAGACGAGTGTGCATGTCTTTAGAAAGGAAAAAGAGCTCTGACTGCGATTTACAAGTCTCGAGTCTCCCTGATTATAATATCCCATATCGGTCCATCGCCCTCATTATATTACGAAAATTACGAAAAAGACTCTTAACGAGTTGTAAAGAAGAGAAATGAAGTCAGGAAAGTGACCTTTTTTCCTTGGATCTTTTGAACTCGAGAATAAAAGTTATTACACACATATTTCGTGCTTTATTATAACATTGTGATAGTGAATAGGATAATAATGTTGGATCCTTTGATTCTCGATCGTCGGGAATAAATTCATAATGATAGACGTATAAAAGCAGTAAAAATAAATAACCATAACTAACATAATCACCCTGATGATCTTCATTACGGTCGACATTATGATTTCAATAGAGTCTCTCAATAAAATTGGCAAGATAGGATCTTTTTTATTGATTGTGTTGGGAAAAAGGAATACCTCTCAAATCTCAACTTATGCTCGTTTGACTTTTTATTAAATTGTCTATATATTATGGTTATATATTGTTCAATTGCTGAACTGGGTGAATCTATACAAGTACAACGAGCATTGTGTTCAAGTCTCCGAAGAAAAAAAATCAGTCCAAAAAAAGTCAACTTCTTTTTAGTTTTTACGGCTTGCTTGGTACTGTCGGAAAGAATGAGACGAGAATTCCATAACCTGACAGTCAGCTTGCGTCATGTCATATTGTGTTATACTTTTATAAAACTGAATGCATATATTAGCATACACAAGTACAAATTCTGTGAAGAAGTTTATAATAAAAAAAGGCAACTATTCCTCAGAGGAATGAGAGACTTTTTGGAGGATGTCTCCCGACGTTTTTCTGTGCATTTGCATTTATCTCATATCTGTCT
The DNA here is from genome assembly GCA_034694785.1 of Agrenia bidenticulata. Lineage (NCBI taxonomy): Eukaryota > Metazoa > Arthropoda > Collembola > Entomobryomorpha > Isotomidae > Agrenia > Agrenia bidenticulata. Next base: position 17,888 of record JAQFYM010002146.1, on the reverse strand, counting down.
CTGACACCCGTCCCTTGTCCTCTTGGCTTTTCAAAGACCTTTAAACTCAAACAAACTCTGAAACTCTGAGCAGCTAAAAACTTTTTGCTTCCTCTCTCTAAGAAGTTCTACGCTACCGGTATTTTATTGCAAACTTTGAATAGATTAATTTGATATTAAATATTGACATGGGTGGTTGGAAATAATTTGTTCTCAATGGACGTGAAAAACAAGAATGTAGGGGCTAATTGGGGCACGATGTTCCATACTTATTCAAAAAGTTTTCTACCTACCATTCACTCTGCTCTCTGAACCGTTTAAAAATTCACAAATGACCTAATTAAAGTAATTAAATGTGTATTTTAAGTTGGACATGAGACTGAACCGCAAGCTACTGTGCTTTGCATCTTTATAGCTTCTTCATCCCACAGTCGTGAAAACTATGGAACACCACCTCAATGTGCTTAATAGCTCGGAACGGAGTGACAGCAGAATTCACTCATTAAAGAATATACTGTATAGCACATACACATTGGCAGCCAAAATTTAGCAGGTACAAGGTTCGGTTGTACAGGTTTGATTTCATAGCCAATCCAATAAATTCCCATTACATAGTTCGTACACTACCCCCAGAAGAGAAAAGGAACTAAAGAGGTTGAAGACGAAGAGGCTGATTTAATTGGTTTCAGAGCTGAGATGAAATGAGACAATAATAATTCCCCAAAGCAACAAGCACACTTGGCCACATATTCACCCTTTCAAATTGCGTATCTGAATTGGCTTTGAAGACCAGAGAAGAACACTAGAGTTTGTAAACTGTAATACAACCAGCTACCAACATAAAAGTTTATTCTTGTCATTATCAAGTAATGAAATGTGCATAGTGTATCTGAATGTGAGACAGGGAGAATAATAAAATCCTCTTTGCTTGTCTCCTTGAGTGAAATAATGGACGTGTCACTTGCAGAAGTTGCTAGCACAGTAGTAGCACAGTTGGTTAAATAAACAAAAGGAAATTGGGAAACGTTAAGTAAGCATTCTTTTTTACAAGATTCAAAAGGTTGATAGATGTACAGAAACTCTTCACTAGGACTCTTATACAACACACAATTATTGATTACTTTGAAGGAGTTTTTGTTGCAGGAAGAAGGAGATCCGGACTAAAAATAGTAGCCTACAGCATCATAACATAAAGTAATAATATATGTTTTACTACATTCATACCGGAGGATTGACCTCCTCTCTAGCCTCCCGTTTCTAGCAAAGATTGAAAGGTATTACCATTCTCATGATATAAACATTAGGCAAGAAGATTGAAAAAGATTCGACCTGGATCAATCTATGGAGAGGAGGACGGGGGGATGAAAAAATGAATTTTATTATTATTGTATGGGGAAACACGTATAAAATAATATATGTCTTGAGCCTAAGCTAACCTCGACTCGTCGACTTCCCCTGCACCCTACACTCTTCCTGGGTCTCTTATGAATGAGGATCTGGGATAAGTTGGTTAAGCCAACAAATAAATCTCTGTTACTTCCGCCAAGCTGGGAAAAAACTTATTTCTATCCCCTTATAAGTTCATGTGGCTCTTTTTTGAAGAAATAGTGAAAGAGAGTCCCTCAGAGCTCAAGGAACTAAGACCACATTTATGTCAGATGAGAAGACGGAAAGTCTTTCTGGTCTGAAAGACATTAGCCACAAAACATGAAGACTTTCCCTTAAGTTCCAATCCAATCGCTCTCAGATTATTGGAATTCCTTAACAACTTCCCTCCCAGGTTTTTGTTCCGGACAGTTGAAGAGAAATAGTTCCTCAACTTGCATATTTCCTCACATAAATCTATCATTCCCAAGTTATTACATAGCTATTCCCCTGGTCTAATGAAAACGGAATATAATATTATATCCTCACAGAGCCTAGAGATAATTTACCCATCTAACTTGTGCAAGCCTACCAGCCAGGGGGCTATTATTTCATACCTTGGACTAGTAATAAACTATGAACTACAGATCCTACTACTGCACATCCACCTACGGTACTTAAGTCTTACTCCACAGTTCCAAAGACAATCAAACTTTTGAATGAGTTTCCCCGTATGGCTTCCAACAGTGAAATGCAGGAGAGAAGTTTTTAATCTCCAAATAAAGGGAAAGGTTTATTATGAATCTGACAAAAGATTAAGGAGAAAATGGAGGAAAAATTCCCAAGGGACCTTTTATCACATTACCTCAGTCGTATGATGATGTGAGATGATATAATTTTATTAGCCTTTTGCATAATAAATTTCCCCCCCTCATCTATATGTGAATATACTTTACCTACTCTATTTCACAGCCCTCAATCTCATATTGTTAACAAGGCCCATGACACAGAGCCAGCAACCCTATACGCCATCCGACACAAATTCCCTTCGACCTTTCAAGTCAACCACTTCTTAGAGTAATCACATTAAATTATGAAGCGTTTCTCAAATTCAGAGAGCTGGGCAGGCCATTTCTCACCAGCCCTGGACTAGGAAAAAAGTATATTGGACTGGAGGGTAGAGTGTAATGTACTTTCCCATACATCTCTCTCAAAGCCCCCTCTCCAGTTTGACCTATCTGTCAACTCAAAGTAGTGAGAGAGAGGAAGGGTAAAGGAAGTGAATTTAATTTAGAATTCAGCAGCCTGCAAATAAGAGCCATGTCTGTACAAAGTGTACTAGAAGTATTTTATTGAATATACATACGACCTCGGCATGGATTCAGAGGACAGACAGGGCATCCAAAATCAGCTTGTAGAAAGGGAATTTTACATCCTTTAAGAAATTGAAAGTCCATAGCTCGAGTATTAAAGGGAAATTGAGGGAAGGGACTTTCAACTTTCGAACCACTCCATGTTTCATACTGTGAACTCTACACTCTTCCTCTCTCATGGTGGATGCACGATAGAATGTATTTTGTATTTTCTCCCTTGCCTCTCTACACACTTACATAATGTTGTGTAGATATCTAGTACAAATGCATTATCGAAAAAAAATCTTGTCTCCTCCTGGAACTTGTATGAGAGAGTGTTGTTGAAGAAAGTGGAATTTTTACATCACAAAGAGAACGAGGTTTTCTGGATCAATACAAACGTAATGCCTTCATAAAAATGGAATGAAATTGAATAGGCACACACACACACATACAGACACAACAAGGAGGAACAGATAGGATAAAGGCCCTTTTGTACAAAAGTATTATGTCCGTACTCTAGCCCACACTATGTACTACATGTTGTAGTTGTTGGTTGTGGTTATTTCACCTACCCCTACCTCCTCATTCATCCAGCTACATATTTCTCTCTCCAAGAGGTATCAGAGACTTGACTTTCCCTTATTTATTCACAATGCTTTTTTTTTACTTTCTCTCCTGGCATGACCAAGTCAATAAGAAGTACTTGGGGAAACAGTACATACATTGATGACAACGACTACAATCTCATACTTCCTCAAGCCTCTCCTTAAGTTCTCTACTAGTCTACACTTATGTTATCCTCAAGCCTTTGTCAAGACTCAAGACTCGATAATGGGAAACGGGCCACAGGAGGATGATAAAAGTTGGAGAATGTACATAACTAACAAATAGTATTAGAACTCAAGCTCATTCGTTTTTTATAGGAAATGGGGAAAAACTTGGTTCATAGAAGCCAGAAAAGTAAAAGTTGATTGAAACTGTCACGAGATGTGTGACAAATTAAAAAAATCTTGACTTGGCTGTAGAGAGAAAGTTGCGTGTTTATAGCTACGTCTCAATCTTCAGTTATGAAAACTCAAGTGACACTTTCTCACTGTTTACAACTCCAAAGGGGTAAAGTTAGATTCTTGTGTGCAAGGAGTGGAATTAGGGAAGTAATTTTGTGATCAAAGAGGTGACGATAAACACGATAAATATTTTTACTGACCTGGTTAGTGGAAATCCAAATAAATAAACAATACAATATTCCTCCCCGTCTTTTCCACTCTGAATTGACGAGAGTAGGGAAGATTGATGTTCTTTGGTACTTGTAGAATGTTAAGAAGTGATTGAAAATATGTTACCAAGAACTTGTGTGGGTATATTGATATAAAAAGTCACTGGAAGGAGGAAGGTAATCACTGAACGTGTGTCTCACACAAGAGCAGAATGTCTAATGTCAGGGAAGGGAGAGTAGAGGGATTTTTGGTGGCCGAGAAGAACTCTTACTCTTTCGACAAGAGGGTCCTGATTTCTTCGTCGGTTGGTGGTTGCTTACTTGCTTGTGGGGTGCGTGCCGAAAACTCGCCTTGATATAGTGCAACTTATTCCTTTAATGTAAAAGTTGTCGACGACTAATGCCAAAGTGGTTGAAGTAGACGACGGCCTAAATGCTTAAACCATTCTCAAAGGGTTAGACCCAAGTATTCATCTCTGCAGAGAAATACAGACTTTGCACTACTGCGGACTATCCCCTATAGTTTTATACATGAGTACAAGATCCATTCAGATTTCCACCACTACCACCTTCATCACCTTCGCCGTTTACACCTTGAGCAGATCAGAGTGCATTTTACGTATTTGGATTCATGCCCCTCCTAACCCACATCATCTTCTTTTTATTTCAGACAAAATGTCAAATGCCAAGGAAGGGGGAAACAAGATTGCGATTGTATATTTTTCATGTATTGAATCCAATGGGATTCCTCATCTTCTGCTAAACCTCATCTCACATGTATCCTTAGGTTCATCTATTCTGGCTTGCAGAGAGTTTTGAGGGGTGCAGCAGGCAGTAAGCTGCTATTCAACTTCTTGTACCAAGAGCAAGACCTCAACCGGGTCAAACCACTTTCCTCTCTAGAAAACTAGCTGGTATCATTATTATTATTGTTATTATTTTACTTGTTCAATATGCATCCGTACAATAAGATCATAAGATCTTTTCCGTCCAAGACCCCATTGAATAGGATATAGGCTTGGTATGGATTCGATCCTGACAATCTCTAGATACGCAGTTGGATGATAGTTCCTAAACATCCGAAATGATTATTAAATTCACTTTTCCCGTGTTTGGAACTATCATTTCCGCACATTCATATATCTGTACCGTCTGTTGAATTGTCGTTACTCTATAAATCTCATTTCCCCAACCAAATGCTGCATCTTGTCTACGTACTCTGCCCTGTGCTGTGGGATGGACGTTGGATGGAACTGATCCATTATTCAATGTTTGACTAAATAAACTAACGCCACAAGTTTCCATACGTAAATCTTTACATTTCGAGATGTTTTGGCCAGCAGTGTGTTTATTTTACATTCTATCTTACTTTACTTATATGCTAACCACAAGCCAGGCCACAAGGTTAAAATTCCACCATGACCTTCTTTTCCACCCACGCTGATTGTCATATATTCTGTATTGCAGAGTTTGGCTTAACATCTGTCTTAATTTCCGTTCGAAAATTTAACTCCGACTGAATACCGTCAATCTTGCTCATCCGGTCAAGGAAACAATTTCTTAATATAAATAAAGTCAATAAACAAAAATATTCCAAGTATTGAAAAACGAATAGTGTTAAGCAATTTTTTGTATACGATATTTCCGCTTCAACTCCATGAAAACCTTCGAATTCCAGCAGCTTATTCTTGAGGAGATGAAAATTCAAAACTTAAGATTAATTTTTTTAGTAGTGGTAACAGTATTGATATTCAATCAATTCAAACAATCATGGCTTAATAAAACCATTTTGGTTGTCCCAGAGTTTATTAGGGAATTCCTCCTGATAAAATGCAGTGATAGTATAATATGTTGAATTCATCAGAGAGCTTGTTGTGGCATTGCTTTTGATTCGCTGTCTGCAGTGAATCGATCGCTCCAGAGCAATCACAATTTCACATCAAGGGATAAAGTGTGGACTCAAGCGGTATTAATATTACTTTCCAGTTCTATTCAATGTTGGCTGAAAATATTTCCAGCTGTGTCGCGGATCTACATACAACTTTGGAGGTTCAGAGCCTGGAACAATCAAAGGCTGATGCAGACTTGTAAAACAAAAATCCTGAAAGCATTCAAGATACAAACACTTTCGATTGAGTACGCAAACATGTCACTCCGAATCGAAATGGCGAGGGGAAAATATCATACGGATCCGAATACCAATGCATCTATGAAATATCTCACAAATGTCGCGAGGAATGTTTCCGAATAGCTGCATTCTAAAGAATCACATAACCAAACATACCATAACTTATTGCTCTGTAGAAAAAAAAACAAGAAAAAAATACTAGATATGGCAGTTTTTGCTGAAATGGTATCAAATGCAGTAGGAACTTTTGTCTCAGTTTCTAGGATTATTCAAACCATTTAAGAGGAAACACATTTGGAAATGCTGGTCCATTGACCAAAATTCTGTGGTTTGTTTCCTCTGTAATAAATATCTAGTGAAAGATAAAAGAGAGGGAATAGGGGAGAACGGAAAACAGATTGATTTAATGAAGAATGATATGATAATCTTACAAGATTACTCATGTGCAATGATTTCATGGAAATTGAGATAATAAAAACAGCATGGATGATCAATCACCAATCCAAACTTTTTATTTCAAGAATTCGTTTCATCTGTATTGCTCCCAACTTAAAACTTTGACAGAGTGTTAACTTAAGAAAGGAAGAATCACATGTACGACATCCCAAAAAGCTTTGAGGTTAGCAGAATAGGCTATATAGTTGCATGCATCGTTTTATGAAAGGTGATTCGAAAAATGATGGAATCGACGGGAGACTTTTAATACCATCCTTCAAGCCGCGCCTTTATCTGTTTGATCTACGAGTAAACAGTCACAAGTCAACAGTCAGTTTGCATTCAAAGTAGTCTTTGTTTGAATCATCATGTCGAGGAAATTTTATAAGATATTTACTGTGGAAGGGTGTCGTGATTGTCACTGCGTGAATCATGTAGATACAATGTGCAATAATCAATAGGCTCCTGAATCAATATTTTAAGGGCAATATCATGCATAGATTATATGCATATTTGCCTTATTATTATTCTTGAAGGGTGTACAGACAAGGGTTATATTATTCATGAGTGATTAATTAACTTTTGGAGGAAAACCGCGATCGATAAACCGGGCTGGATGTACCGGATAGAAATAGTATTAAGTGAACGGGGGGAGTGGGTCTCATCAAATATCAAAACTCTTGTAGGATGTTTAATTACTTTTCCTTATAATTTTATCAACCACCCATCACGGTCTAGGATGAGTGACCAAGAAAAAAATATTTTTGAAGAGTTTGGACTGTAAACTAAAAACTATGTTCTAAGCCCGTTGGAAAGGATGAATTTTGATTAATTACTAGTCAATAGTCTAGGCCCTAAATTCCTATTCCATTCAATCAATAAGTGAGCAGATTCGTGTTTATGCATTGCGACCCATATCTATGTGTGAGACTTTGGGTTTGGAATAATTTGCATAGAATGCTAATCCTCAGAATATAATTAATTATATTCGTTCATTACCTTTTCACATGCTGATGCAGATCGTAGATTAGAAAAATTTGTGGTTCGATTCCATTGTTATTTTTCACTTTCAGCAATTTGTATAAATCATCCGGAATAATAATATTATATTGGGGGTAATTAGAACGATGGAATAGACATTGCAGATCAATAGCCTCAACTCATATCAGACCTCAAATGGCCTGCTGTAGTCCCATACTAAGTAATATCATTTAGCTGCAAACCGGTACTAGGACTTTGACTGCCCTTACTGGCCTCTGTAAATTTGGTATCAATCAAATACTGTTCTGATCAGAAGGGAAAGTTAATAAAACCTGCTTTAAAGACATCAGTTTCAGAATTTGTTACAACTGCAGAGCGATGAATTACTGAAAATCAAATCCGTTCTACATTCTTGAGGTGAATCATTTTATTACCTGAAACCGCTTGAAAGTGAAATATTCTTCTTAAACTCGTTCTATGACTAGAAATTTAGACTACGCACTGTACTGATGGTCACCATTTTCTTAGGGCCTATCATTCCCATTATCTACCTCCCAATCTGACCTACAGGTATTAAAAAGCGTAAGAATAAAATTATCAGGATTTTCAAATAATATTTCACCAAAACATGGAACCCATGGTGGTGTTATTAAGACTTTATTTTATTATGCATCTCATTGTTATTGTCTTAAATCTTAGTTATCGCAACGATGTTACAAAATCTGCACAGTACATTTTAATCTCATAACGATAACGGTCGTGATCTTAAATAAGGTAAGTAGGATTAAAAAAACATAGCCTTCCTTATTTACACCTATTTCAAAGCGGATTTGTATCCTACTAATAGTACTAATGAATGATAACGTGTGGTTGAACTTATCTTTAGAAGAGAGCATAAACATACGGGCATCTTATCATTTATGGCATATTTTAAATGGTTATTTAATAGCATATCAAGAAACCAGCACCTCTAGGATAACTTGCAGACAATATCTAACGAAAGCTGTAGCCTAGAGAAGGTTAAAGGGTACAAAAATTTTGAAATCTATGTTGGCTCTTTAAAATAATAACAAAGAAATTATACAATTAGATCTCTTTCACAAATTAGATAGGCGTCTCCATGTAACATTCGCCATGGGCATTGGAAATCTGTATCACACTAGCCGATAAAAATTAATCACATATCTTAAAGTCTGGTCCTGAGGATAGGACAGGACATGGGACACTAATAGAGAGATACGAGTAGTAAACAAATAATCTTTCGCATGCAAATTGCGAAAGTGTAACATTTAAGCTCTGACTGGGAAAAGTAAGTCAACCGGTTGTAGCTGTATTAGCCATGGGCTGACTTTTTGACAAATTTTAAGACTTCGCCAAATCCATGAACCATCTCACTCCCTATTTCAATTTCGTATCTTATAAACATTTCTCTAATTTGCATAATTGAAGATAAGTGGGAAACCTTGCTCAGTATACAAATACAAATAGTCGATCATAACAAAAGTGGCAATAAATGCTTGGGCCATAGACTTTTCTGGCACTTCTCATAAACTTTTGGCAACTGATGTTTTACTGAACCTCACCCATTTACATTTTGATTTGCAAAATTCGTGTTTATCGTGGCCATTATTCTATATCCGCTACCGACAATATGGTTGTAACCTCATACAGAAGTCTAGTAGTATTTTTCTCATAAAGTAGCCTAAGGTGATCGAGAGGTCAGTATTCAGAATAGATAGGTAAAGTGTGGTCAGAAAGAGACTAAAAAATAATTAAAGAAAGAAAGGATAATGGCAAATGCTTTACCACCATATGCTAAATTCATATGGTTATCAAACTTTCATTTAGTATTGGGCTCGGTTGGCCAAATTACCCAGTTTTTGCGGTAGTTTGAAGTGGTAGAAACTATTCAATATTCCACAAACTCAAATACGAGAACGTAACGAAACGAATGCATAACAAGTTTTTTCTGCGGTATCAATCATCAGTTCTCACTGAATGAGATTGTTTAAGATTTGAAATCGAAACTATGTTTTTCATGATTATAACAAAATCTCAACAACTTTGGGACAAGAATCAGAAAAACTGGGTCATTGATTTAATCAACCAGACGGAGATATTAATTTAGATAAATATGTTAACTTAATAACACTGGAATTCAAGATTATAATTTGACTGGCCACATACAAGAAAAAATAAATGATAACACTTTCCTTTTACCCTTTGTTACAACTTTTGAGTCGAATTTACTTAATGGGATCAGATATAGGGGATCCGGCTATACGTCGACTTGGAAGGATTAGATGGGCAAGCCAATATCAATATACCAACATGATACCAACTTAAATCTTAGCAGACATTGAAAATTAAAATACTGGCAAATATTTATCTGAATGAATGGCTCATAAATCCAAGCTTGGATGAGAGTTTATGAAGAAAAGTCAACCTGCAACTTTTAGTCGGCATATTTGATCACGTATAGGGTATTTGCAAATTACAATAACTTATTAAACACAGTGCACAGTCAGCAATGTAACTCATCATGTGTGAGAGTATGAATTCCACGTAAAAATTAAAGGTAAGTAAGATTAATTCATTGGCATCGACAAACTTAATTTCCTAGATTCTTCCTAGTTGATCTCGCCAAACAGAAAAAGTTCGAGATACATTCAAATGGCAAATAGTATAACCCCAATAACCTGACAAAAAACATTCTTGCTCTAGTACACTACAGTTATCGTTAAGTTATAAACTAAACGATTTATTGTGTACATGTTAACAAAGTATTATACTACAAATATGCATATTATATAAAAACGACTACGGACTAATCATTTATATTTATTTCTAGAATACCACAGTCAACTAGTCAACAGATCAGTCACGCGTCAGTGCATGTATGAACGAGAGTCCAGAGTATTCTTAGAGCTGGAGCTAGAATTGAAGTAGGTTTAAATATATTACAAGACAAAGATTGATGACTAGATATTTAAAAAAAATTACCATCGAAGCTGTCGAAGACGAGACACAATAAACGGGGTATTACCCACGTTTGACCGTCCGGACCCCGGCGCAGCTGAGAATGTCGGAGTTTCGAATCGGCTTCTAGATTTATTGTTAGAAAAACGGTATAAAATTTTTTCAAAGCAATTGTTGAAACTGACAGGTGACTTACAGAGAAGGAATTACATCCAAAGTTGGAGTTCTGGAATTAGTTAATCTCCCAGGTCCATAATGAACAGGAACTCCAGATGAAGGATGATTTGAACTAATATTGCTTGCGGATGGAGGTGTAGGGGTGAAAAGTGTTTCTTGACTACCAATCCTGTTAATAGAAAATGGCGTACTCTTATTTGCAGGTGTCCCAATTCCATGTGATTGAAAATTATCGGTTCCACGGTCAACAAAAATACTAGAGATTGAGTTTCGTGGTGGAGTAGGTCTACTTCCTGCATCAGCAAGAGAGTTATTCGAATTCGACCCTGATCCAATCCAATTTTGTTGTTCCCTTAGGATATAAAGATTATTTTTACGGACAAGGGCTACCAAATGCATATCAAATTATGTGCATTAACATCTTAATTCAGGAATTATTACTGTTCCATAGCTTCTATTCTTTGCATCAGATTTTGATTGTTTTGCTTCAACATTTCCATTCCTTGCTTGAAATGAACATTTTCAGCTACAACTCGTTTATGTGCTTCAACCTACAAATCACATGCAATTAAGTTACATTTCAACCCTTCTAAAACTCAAAAACTCTATTATTCAAACCAATCGGCCGATAATGGACTGGAAGCTCTTCTGCTGAGATTTCTGAAAGTTAAATACTTGACTAGTCTTCTTCAAACTGTCACGCAGCAAATTGAGAGGGTCCATAAAATACATTTTGATATCTGCTGTTGACTGAGCGTTCACTTCTATCACCCGACATTTAGCCTTGCAAATGGCACAGGTTTCCTTTGAATTGGAATCTTAAAATAACAGATTTTTGACAGGACCGAGCACAAAGAGAGAAAGAGAGTTAAGTTCATAAAATAAATTATCATAATCAATATAGTCACCAGTACCACTATAAAATTCTACTGCCTCATTTTCATAATCATTCTGGAATTTCCGGAAATTCACACAAATATAATATAACAAGGTCATACATAAGCTCGCCTCCAAAATGGATAGGGCGAGCAAATAAGATAATGATAGCTAATATGGTGTATGGATAAAGTAGCTTACTTATGACGCAGTTTTTACACAACATGTTTCCGCATGTTGAAACGAAGTATCTCCTAGGATCTTGTCTGCAATATTGAGGAAGATGACCACATGCGTTACAATGCAAAAACTCCATGTTTCAATATAGTTTTTGAAGTTTTTCTATAAATTGTGAGTGTAGAACCGATTTATAATTTAGAGCCGAAAAATTCGTTCGAAACAATAAATAATTTGCATATTGAGAGGAGAGGGCAGAAGTGAAAGTCCGAACATCCGGGCTGACGAAGGAGAATTTCTCCTCTCTCTCTGAGATACGGGCTAATGACCTCGACTCGCAAAAGCCTCCAATAAACTCGCGCTTGCGTCCTACAGTCCCCTTACCCAAATCTTCACTTTCTTTTGAGTTGGATAATTCCGATAATTGCATTCTTTGGATTGGACTTGGTAAACCCTTTGAGATTTTCTAAGTTTTGCTGCAAAGACTTTTTACTGCTTTTCTAACTCTGATTCATCATTTGTAAGTTGGACTTGACGAATTTTATCGGCAGTAGTTTTATTTCGGTTACATATTAAGACTTCGTACCTGCGACTTGCAAGTGAACATTGTGGGACATGGAGTTTTTGCATTGTAACGCATGTGGTCATATACCTCAATATTTCGGACAAGAGCCAAAGAGATATTTCATTTCATCATGTGGACACGTTTTCTGCCAAACCTGCGTCACAAGTAAGTTACTTTCTCCATTTATGATTTTATTGTGGTATATCTAGATAAATTATGAAAATCAGACACCAGAGTAGTATTTATTATGTAAAAATCTTGGAGACTATTTTGTGGATTATGAAATTATGATATGATCTTATCTTGACTCTCTCTCTGTCAATACCATATTTTTTTAAGATTCAAAAGACACCTGTGCCGTTTGCAAATCAAAATGTCGGGTCATGGAAGTGAACGCTCAGTCTAAACCAGATATCAAAATGTATTTTATGGACCCTCTCACTTTGCTTCGTGACAATTTGACGAAGACTATTCAAGTATTTAACTTTCAGAAATCTCAGCAGAAGAGCTTCCAGTCCATTATCGGCCGATTGGTTTGAATAATAGAATTAATAGAGTTTTTGAGGTTTAGAAGGGTTAAAATAGAACTTGTATTTGTACTTGTAATTGTATTTGATTTGAAGGTTGAAGCGCATAAACGAGTTGTAGCTGAAAATGGCCATTTCAAGCAAGGAATGGAAATGTTGAAGCTAAACAATCAAAATCTGACGCAAAGAATAGAAGCTATGGAACAGTAATAATTCCTGAATTAAGTTGTTAATGCACATTTTTTAGTATGCATTTGGTAACCCTAAAAATAATCTTTAAATCCTAAGGGAACATCAAAACTGGATTGGATCAGCAGGGTCGAATAACTCTCTTCCTGATGCAGCGACACCATTTTTTACACTGCAAGGAAGTAGATCTACTACACCACGAAACTCATTTTCTAGTATTTTTGGTGACCGTGGAACTGGAACCGATACTTTGCATTCACGTGGAGTAGGGACACCTGCAAATAAGAGTATGCCATTTTATATGAACAAGGTCGGTAATCAAGGAACGCTTTTCACCCCTACACCTCCACCTGTAAACAATAGTAGTTCAAATCATCCTTCATCTGGAGGTCCTGTTCATTATGGACCTGGGAGATTAACTAATTCCAGAACTCCAACTTTGGATGTAACTCCGTCTCCGTAAGACACCTGTTACATGTCTTTTTCGAGAGTTGCTTTGTATTTTTTCTATCAATAAATGGTTGTTTTCACTTTCAGAAACCGATTCGGATCTCCGACCTTTTGTGCTGCCCCGGGGTCTGGACGATCAAGCGTGGCTCAAACTCCGGACATTGTTTCTCGGCTTCGACAGCTTCGATGGTAATTTTTTTTTCATGTCAAGTAAATCAACTTTTCAATTAATTATTTAAGCCATTTATCAAAGTGAATTTTTGAATTATCCTTTTCATGTATCATCGATCTACAATTTAAAGCACCACTACAACTCCTAGCTCCAGCTCTAAGAATACTCCAACTCCAGCCTCTCATTCATACATGCCCTGAATAGATTTTAAAACCTGTTACAGAATATGCACTTTTCTGATTAGTTTCAAAACTAAAAACTTGATAGTTTAGTTTTAGCTGCATCAACTATTTTGTCACTTTTGGTATCAGAAGCGAAAATTCTGGGTTTTACAAGCAGTTCCGGAAGGCTTGCAATGACTTAATTAACGAGTAATAGTTTTATATTTTTAGAAAAAAAAGAAAATTAATAGCATATTTTTCAAGCAAAAAACATTATCTTTAACTTATTTAATTGGAGCTCATAGCTCAACTTTCCAAAAGTTCTGTATAAAGTTTGCTTGATGTGGTTCGATTGTTTTTCGAAATAATCAGTTTAATTTGATTTCCAGTATGCTGGATTTAGTTTTGTTAATGGTGTCAATCGATAATTATACTATAAACTAACTTTTACAGTTGTACCGCAGTGGTCAGATATACAGTTGCTGAAATTGCTAAAAATGTTGATTCACGGAGTTGGAAATTTCCACATTTATATAAACCTTTCAGTTTTTGAAATTTTTTGTTTAAGCCGCTGTAATCGATGAATTTTAATTTTTAAGATATTGGAATTGGATGTATGAATCGAACCATTAACGGAAAAGGGCATATAGAATTAGGGTTAAAAAACTGATATACAACAAGGAAATTAGGTCTCCGGAAGTTTAATGTTGATCCATGGGTAATCCTATACTACCCATGCTACTGCATTCTCCATTATATCCCCCAAAGTTGAAAATCCACCAACTTGTAGTGTGAGTAGTTACGAAGAGGATTCCAAGACATATGATATTGATCAAAAATCCAGGCTTCATCATTTCCCCCAACGCCAGGTCACTGGAACTGTAGACGATTGCGTTCGGTGGGGTACTAACGGGCAGAACAAATGCGTAGGAACAAGCAGTAGAGGCTGCATATACCATGTACAAGGGGTGCATATTTTTAACGTAAGACTGTTAGAAGAAGAAATCAATTGATTAGTTTGGCCCACATCTTATAATTAATAAATTTCTTTAAGCTTGGGAATCAAATAAATGAAAGTTTTAATGTCTTACCATTCCTAAGAGAACCGGAGTGACAATCGCTGCTGTTGCGGTGTTGGAGGCGACGGATGTAAGGGTGGCAATAAAAAACAGCACAATTAGCAAAATTATTGGTCCAGGCAGTGTTTTCAGAGTTTCGTTATTTTCTAAAAATTCTTCAACCCATTTATTTAATCCAGATTCTTTAGCTCCCAAAGCCATGGCACTTCCTCCTCCTAGGATTTCCCCAAGATATAAAATCACCTTCTTTAAAATATAAAAAGCTCTTTGTAACTGACTAATTATGTGTGTTACCCAATAACATAAAAATACCCCACGGGAATTTTTTCAAAATAAAATCAAAGGAAAGCAACGGATCTTTCATTCCAGCTTCCATTCCTAGAAGTATCATCCAGGGAGGATAAAACGATTTAATTAATTAATTTATTGTATTTATTTTATTAATTAATTTTGATTATTTTTGGAGATTTAAAAAGTGCTGGAGGTAAGACAAGCGGAACTCCACAAACCTCCAGAAAAGAAGTTTTTGTAGTACTCGGCCTTTCCAGGAATGGCAAACATCAACACACAAATGAGGAGCGTGGGAGTGCATTCTTTAATAATGCTTTTTCCAGTGGCCGTCTTTCCAAACAACGAGTCCCATCCAGGGATGAACTGAGGGTCTTTGAATACCCAGAGAAACACCATAATACAGAATAAAGTTAAGACTCCAATTTCATTAAATCGAATCGCTCCCAATTCATCATATTGAAGTTTCATAGAAGTCTGCACACTGTTTTCTAAATTACGATTCATTTCATCCGCTTCGTCCACTTCTTGAGACTTTTTCTTCCAGAATTTGAGAAATTTTGGAATCCCTAGGAAATGGATTTGGAGGTAGATCCAGCAAATCAATGTATTTATTATCATAGGAGGGATGTTGAACATCATCCAGTCAACGAAGCTTATTTCAAGCAATTTTTTACAAGCTTCGGATGCTAGTTCTTCCTCTCTGAAATAAAAGTAAGAAAGTTATTATACTCACCCTAGTCACCCTGAGTATTTGAGAATCAAGATTCAACAAAATCAAATAAAGGTCCAAAACATGGTTACGTGACATTTCAGACATTGGGTAAATAAATAAAAACTCACGCATCTTTCCGTACCAGATCCAATACAATTACATTTGTTCCACTTCCAGTGACTGATTCATATTCAATAACTAACGTTAGGCCACGTCTCCGAAATGGGAATAAATTCTCATACGTTTTTTAAAAAAGATATAGGAAGCACTTACTAACTCCAGTTCCTCCAATATTTGACGAATATGCGGTGGCAAGCAAAAACATGATTTTTAGATTACGGATTTTCTTATGGATTTTCTTTTCATTTTCAATTTGCTCGGATGGAGATTTTGCTTGAAGGTGGACTTGCAAAACGGTTCCGTCTGGAACTGCTTGAGTTTCATTTGCTTCCAACATTTTCTAATAGTTCATATTGAGAGATTAGCAGAGAGATTTGTAAGATTTTATTTGCTTGAACAGATTCTAAGATAGTTTGATATTTTATGAAATCCATTACTTTTTTAAGCTCTTCCATTATAGCATCAACGATTGGGACCATCATAGCAGTAGTGCTTGTATTGTTCATCCACATTGACAGAAACATTGTAGTCATCATAATTCCCAATAAAAGTCTGTTCAAGAAATTTTAATAAAAACTCCAGATAAAATTCTTTAGAAATTATTATCAATTTATAAAAGTAAATGTTATGTGAGCTTGAAAGAATTCTCTAGCATAAAAAAGTTTAAATACTCACTGGGATATTTGAGCTCCAACAAACATTATTACTTTCAGGGCGATTCTTGTATGCAGATTTGTGTACTCAAACGACAAAGCCAAAACACAGCCCCCAAATAGAAACTGGAAACAGAAATTAGCTTGAAAATTGCCTTAAAAGTCCAGTTAACATTTTTACATCCGTTTACGATTACCATTATTGAATCCGAAAAATATGCTGATGTAACTTTGTCTATTACAAATTTCAAATAATTCCAACAAATAAATAAGCATAAAGAAATGTCTCCTTTACTAATTTCAATCAAATGAGACAACCTACCTGTCGCAACGATTCCAAAAATCGGATAAAGAATAACAGGGAGAAACGCTGTCACAGGTAAAGGGATGCATTCCGTGCACCAATAGATTGCCATCAATATTATCACATACGCTGCCCAGGGTTCCTGGACAGGTTACAGTACATGTATGTAATTAGGAAATCCAGAATCGTTTTAAAATTTTCCTTGAATTCACCTTTCCATTATGGCCCTCACAATATGCAGGGACTAAAGCCACAATCACAGGGGCAATGAGGGTGATAATAAGCTTCCATGCCACCCCTAGGATTCCCAAAGTGTGTTTTACGATGGAATAAGACCCCGTGTCGCCAGAGAGTTCCCAGGATTTTGTGCGAAAAATAGATAAAAACATTTTGAAATCAAGTTTCAAAATTGTATGGCTGAAAAATACGATACGAGTCTAATCAAAGGCAAATAAGCAATTGTGTGTTGAATCCTACGTTGATTAATTCGCAATTGATTGATTTGTGTCTTATGGATAGGATGTCGTGAGCTTTTGTTCGATAGACAAGAAGACATGAAGACAGAAACGAAATAAGTGAAGCAACGGATTTGAGGGAAAATGGGGGAAATAAATGTATTATTTTAGGTAAAAACATGTCATTTATGATCAAAATATTAATTCAAAGACACGGCTTTGGTAGCCACCCTAAGATGTAACTGTATAGATGATCTCACAGAGATGTGACTGTATAGATAATCAAATCTAGGTCTTGGGAATGACGTTTGAAGTTATCAAAATCTAAAAGACTTAAAAGACCCTATACATAAATACAGCCAAACAACAAAGTTTTAGTCATAACTGGAATATTCTAGAGCAAATGCCAGTTTACAGTCCTCGTTTTGTTACCATTTGGGGTCATACCTTTTGATTTATGTATGGAACGGTGATCGGTCGATATCCTAAAAACCACTATCCTAAATACCACTATCCTAAAGTTTTTATCCTAAATGGTAATT
>JAQFYM010002145.1:0-25792 GCA_034694785.1 Agrenia bidenticulata | reverse complement strand
CGCCACTAACTTAAACTTTTAATTTATTAAGAAAATCTTAAATAAAAAAAGATGGTAATCGTTCATATTTTTTGTTTACTAAAAAAAAGAAAACTTGGTTTCCACTGTAAAGCGTTTTTTAAAATTAATAATATTTATTTACTTGTATTTACAAAGCCAGCAGTGGTTGACATATATTTTTTGCACGGCTGTTAATTTGAGATACCTGTTATCTTGCAATATTGTTCAATGAAACACAAACTATGCATGTTGATTGTTTCTTAGCGATAATCGCCTTTGTATGGTTCTTGACAGATGTCTAGGTTGGGAGGTATTGGTTTTTATTTTTTTTTGTTATTTACGCGTCTTTTTTCTAGCACTGCACTTAAAGCAAATTTTTTACTTTTAATAGCCAGTTGCGCTACAACCATAAAATTTTATATGCAATTATCATGTGTTCTATGGCTTTTAAAATCTTTGAACCGTTATACTATTTTGTATGTGGTAAATATTCTATTTGTATGTGGTAAATATTCTATTTGTATTAGATATAATGCTATTTGTTTGTTATATTCTTAATCGACAGTGAAAAACAGTATTTGGTGCATGTTTGCAAAAAACCACGTTCTTGCAATTTTATATTTCAATCATAAAATGTTTATACTACTAAGGACTTGTAAATTATTTCACGTAGAGTGTATAATATATTGCACTTAAATTTAACGATACCCTAGGTTATCGTTAGCAAAAAATTTAATAACATAAAAAATAAGTAGCAAAGGCATTACAAACTGCGCAAACAGTACTTAAAATATTTACAGAAGCTTTGCATGTTACGGTTTACGCAGGAACCAACAACACTACGGTAGTCCGACCGAAAATAATTCTGCTTCACAATGCACAAAAGAACATTGAGAATATTTTGTACATCAACTTTGTTAATTGGCCCGCTCTGGCACATGTGGCTGTTTTTTTATTTTCGTTGGTGATGGCTTTTTGTTGGCCTAAAAGTTACCACAAGCATATCTTGCTGTGTAATTATGAATCGTATAGCGTAAGATAAAATTTTTTGCTATGTATGTAGTCTCGATCCATTTTATATACTTTGGAAATATACATATAATTATTGTGCAGCATTTTAACACATTGCAAAAACTTCTGCTTTACATTTTAAAAACATAATCATAACAATTTGTTTGCCTCGTAGAAAAAAAAATTATGATTTGACGTGTAAAACGAACCTTGCTATACAACATACCTATAACAGGGTGCCTAGTTGCTTAACTTTACGTGCAGCGATCTGACCATCAGAACTAGAAGATATAAATTTTCAAGTGTGTAATTGTAAAACTTGAACAACTAGAATACTGAAAGCTGCATTTTTGTAAAAAATATTTTAAAAAAGAGAAATACTTTTTTTTCTGTAACAAAAAAAAAACTACTCACAATTATATATTCTATAACATACTTCTTTTGCAAGTGTTTGTTTTTTTTTACCAAAAGACATATAATAATTTTTAAAAACCTATCTGCAGCATAATCCGTTTACATTAATTTTTAAATGTGTATTATCGCCCACCGAAACTGAGCAAAAAATCTTTTTATGATTGTTTTTATCCTACGGTTTAACTAACATTTATTGCTCTTTAACAACAAAGTGCAACATTTTTGGTTGTTTAAAAAAACAAAACATAGTAGAAAATTTTGTCAGTGCAAAAGTAACAAATTTAATCAATTTGATACAGCATAAGCTTTAATCATGCTAATTTCTGTGACTTTGTATGATTTTGCTTACATGAATTGGCGATCTTACTCTTTCGAATCCATATTGTGTATAAATATGCCTTATGGTTTTTTTGGTAAAATACTTTACAGGGATATTGCATGTCTAAGCAAAAAATCAGAAAAAAAAAGTAAATGACGGCAAAAAATGTTGTTTTACTGTTTTTACTGTATTTCAATTGCCGTGTTAACAAGCAAATAACAAAAAAAGAAGATTTTTGTATTTGCATTTTATTTTTAAAAAAAAGTCACATTTGCTTAGTCATTTTTTTGTATATTACCAACTATTTTGGAAACACAATTTGTTTGCCTTAAAAATCTATAATATGTTTTATATGTAAATTTTACCATAATTCGCAACGGCAACCGTTTTATGGGTATTTATTTTTTATGTGTCCATTTTATAAAACACACTACAAGTGCTTCGTAAAAGTAAAAATTTACAACGTAATATAACAAGTACAAAGGAAACACAAAATCCGGCTGGTATAATACAACAAGGCTTCGACCGCTTTAATATATTGTCCAAAAAAGTTTTAATTCAATGCCTGTAAATAGACTTAAACACAGGATGCCATGCAAAAGTACAACTTGGTACATCCTAGTAATTTTGTATTACTTTTGTTTTATTTTTCGTAACGTAGGTGATATTATACTGTCACCTACTAAACAGAGCTTTCCTGTGTAGGAACTATATAAAAAAACTTTTTTTTTTTTTTGGTTTCTTATACTAGAACAAAAAAAAAATGCATCATGTATAATATCTCGTCATGATTTTAGTTTATTGCTTACATGTCGTCTCAAAGATACTTTTTTATGTTTTGCGAATAAGTTTTTGCATATTGAAAACTTCTGCATATCACAACAAAAAAATTTAATAAATCTAGAATTATGATTTATTTAGGTGTTTTTTAAATATTGCGGTCTAAAAACATTGCTGTTTAGCATTTTTAGTCCGCGTTCTAGTGCAAGAAAAAAACGCAGTAATACCATTTAATGTGTATGCATTTTTCTCTTTCAAAAAGTAAAAGTATCTTTTTGTAGTCTTTGGGCGTTAAAGAATTTTTGCGCAATAATCATAATGTTTAATTGCTTCTTATAGGATTTTCAATGCATTTTTTTATTATTATGCACTTTCGGTTTTTCCAAATGGAAATTTTTTTACTTTGTAAAGATCTTTAATGCTATTTTTACCTTGTAGTTTGTATTTTTATATGAGTTTTTTGACATCCGTACAAAATTTTTACGCTTATTGTAAGTTTAACGCATTTCACTACTTTTTAACGGCATTTCTACATGTTAAAAACAATACACACGTTAAACATGCGCAGGGGTCTCTAATAATGTATCGTTCGTTGTATTGTAAAGTTGTTTAGTAGACAAAAAATAATTATTTGTTTTAAAGTTATATATTGTTGTTGTACTATCCTCAAAAATCACATTTTGTATTCTGACGCAATTAGATGTTTAAATATTTCTGTGAATTCGAGTTTAATGAGAGGCATTTTGTTTTTATCATATAAAAGATAAAAATTGGTATTCCATGTAAAAAAATCGTATATGTTGTAATCCGGCACTGCAGATTTATTCGATTTGAAAGTTGTGCTGATTTTAAGCACATAAAAAAATTGTTTTTTATATGTTATGCGTTTTTGGCGTTAGACGGCTATAACGCAATAAGGTTTATTGTTCGCCTAACCATAATACACATTGTCGGTTGTAAGTTTTCTATACAGACAAACAAGCTTGTCTTTTTTTGCAACACGATAAAATATAGATTTACAAAAAAGTTAATTTTATTAATAAAAGCTGTTAAAAATAGCATGCAAAAGCGCAAAAAAATATATTCGATTGCAACAACCTGTTTAGTAGATGCTGCCAGGTCGAAACCACACTACTTTTTCAGTAACTAGATGTTTGAAACATTTACAGTTTTTTTTTTTTTTGTTAGTGTATAATACGTCGCTTAAGTGCATTTAAAACAAATAAAAGTTGTTTTTTGCAGTGCAATGTATAGATATAATAGCGTTTTTCCGTTTTTTGTAATTATCAATTCGGTTTTTCTTTGCTATAGTTGTACTCCGCGTTTCCTAGGTATCTTATTTCAAAAATTTACGCAAACTACATTTGTAGTACACGACTTATGCCAATAAGATGGGTTGTAAACAACAATATATACTATCACACGGATTATATCTTGTAATTTTCTTTAATATGATTTTGTATGATATTTTTCCATGCCTATAAAATTAACCTTTGTTAACGAAATGCAATATTGACCTATATAGAATATCTATTGTAATGCATGTTTAGTGTAATTAATGTGTTTTCTATATCACATAAAACTTGAGATTTTTTGACAATAAGTACTTACTTACCAAAATGACCGCTCAAATTGTTATCTATTAGGATGTGATATATTTTGTTTACTAATTTTGACATTGTTCGACTACATATTTGTCGTTTCAGTGCTTCTTCTTCACTCAATTTCGCTTAGTAGATTTTGACGCAATTCACTGCGTGTTATTTGTTACAAAAGTAGATTTAATACTTTTTCTCCTATAGTACGACAAGCGTAACTTTTTTTGCAAGTATTGTGCAAGTGACATTAGTTATGTCCGAGAAAGTAACAACGCATAATTTTTTTTTACAGTAATTTGCAAATAGATTTTAGCTTTTCACTATAACATAAAAAAAAAAACAAGCTGCTAATCTACGTTTTGGTCCGGAGCGCCATAGTTGCAAAACAATTTAAACGTGTGCTGTATTCCCGTTTGTTGTTATGTTTTAGTAATAGCAATTACTCGTACAAATATTGTTTTTAATTTATATTAAAGCAAAATTGTTTTTACATACAATTTGTGTAGGTTTAAAAAAAAAACTTCAACATGTTACGAATGCATTTTTTGGCCGTTCAAATGCTTTTTTATAACATATAGGTGTTTTTTAAAGTTTATTTTAGAAAATTTTTATTACATTATTTACTATTTCCAGTACATCTGTATAAATTTTTTTCTGGTATACCTGTTGACTGCTTTTTTGTAGCGATGACTAAACATGCCCACCATTTGACTATAAATGCATTCGCAATCGATTTAACTACTGCACAGTTATCCCACACAAAAAACGCCCATTCTACGGCTTTTTAGTGTGTCTCCACTTCACTTTATATAACTATAATATGTTTTGGCCTGGAGCTTCAGCATCAAAAATTTTTCATAATACAAAAACCACAAGATTTCTAAATATATTTCACGTAAAAATATGGATATACACATTTCTAAAGTGGTAAGCAATAAGGCGTAACAAAAGTACAAATAAATAGGTGATTAGTTTTTTAAATCAAATTTTTTTTTTGGTATTTACTGTAAGCATTTTCCACAAAAAAACTTTCTTTTTACCGCTTTTACTTTTTTATAAAAAATTGAAAAATTACAATTTTAAAAAAATGTTGTTTGAAAAAAAAATGGTTGTATATGATTTTTGTGTATGTTTGGCAAATACGTATTAAAACGTGATTAGCTCTGCAAAAGTTTAAATTGTAAATTCCTAGCAATATCTTTATATATACGTTAATCAAATATGCAAAAATTGCTGCCAAACGCGCAATGGTTGTTTCCAGCTATGAAAAATTTTTGCATTTGCTTTAAAAATTTTTTGGCTTCTAGACACACTGCATCTTTAATGCATATAGATATTTCTGTAGTGTTGTCACTAAAATTGGCTGTAGTAATTAATTAACTTATGTGATCACAGACTTAACAAGGTAATCGTATACAACTTTGCTACTACCTAAGTCTTTAAAGTAATAAAAATGATGGATTTGTCTGTAACAGTAGAAACAAAAAGTTTACAATTTTAATATTCTTTAAAAGCTGCTAAAAAAATACAACGACATGTCAGTTCTTTCAGTTTATACTTGGCAAACTTTGGTATTATGACAGTTTGCGATAAAGATGAATGTTGTTTTAAGCTAAAAACACGTATTTTTTTTTGGTTTGGTTAGTGAAAAACATTTCGTTTATTTTTTTGTGGGTATTCATTAGAAAAAAAAAATTACAATTTTACTATAAAGTTTTATGTGGAAAATTATGTCACAAAATATTGACAATTGTTGTACCATGGGTCGGTATTACCGGGTAACCAAGTATTTGACAAAAAAGTGCAAGTTTTTGTTACCCCGGGTTCCTTTGCGGGTTACTCAGGGTTTTCGGGGATAAAGACAATTTTACGCGTTGTAAGTACAGTTTGTTGTTTTTATGTGTATAACACGTAATAATAGCCACAAATTATGTAAAAAAAAATGTTTAGAATTTAAAATATTGTTTAAAATCTTACATATATAAAAATCTTGACAAAAAAAACGTAAATTTGTAATACAATGATATTTTATAATGATTTGTTATAGACTTAGCGTAAAAATTTGCAATTAATTAGTTGTATATGAAAAATTAAATATGACATTATTGTTTTTGTTTTTGCTGTGTTATAAAAGCTTTTTACAAAAAAAAAGCCAAATGCAATACATATTAAACTAATTAGTTTTTCATATTTGTTTTCTGTATGTGTTCTTGCCAGGTTTAAATCCATAACGCAGATACAAAATTATATTTTCTAAAATTTTGGACTGTATATTAAAAAACAAATACATTTCTTTATGCCTGCACGTAAGGTAAAGGATTAACCTACGGGGTAACTTTTTTATACCTTTTTTTGTGTACATGGTATGATTATAAAAATTCAAAAGACATTATTTATGATTTTTTTGTTTCTATTATATCTTCTATGTTAGGTGAAATAAATCTAACTTTTTTATTTATTTTTGTAGGAGACCCCGTGCTTTTAGAAAAATAGATTCTATCCCTGTTTTGTATGTATTTTGACTTTTATCTACGTGCTGATTGTCTCTTTTTTTTACCTTTTTTCTACTACTATGTTGTATGAAAATATCATTAAAAATCTATTTGTGTACATATTTTGCAAAAAAACCCGCTAGGCTGATAACAACAAAAAATCACTATAATTTTACTATGGAAAACTACTTCTGTTTTTTTTCAAAAACTGATACAGTTCGTTGATGCTTTATTGGTAATTTAAGAATATAGGCTACAATATAGTATAATTTACAATTTTTCTAAATTCTTGTAATTTAATTATAGATTACAGGTTTTTAGTTTTTATAAACAAAAAGTTGTAATAAAAAAGTTATTATAATTTATCTTACTTTAAACTCATAAAAAAAAAGATGTCATTTACATTGACATATATTTAGATGTGCAAATATTTTGCGGAATTTTTTTATTATGTCAGAAACTCTTTGTACAATATACGCTTCTCATGTATGCTCAAATGCTTTTTTTAACGTGTATTTTTTTGTTAAGCCTAAGATCTACTCACAAAAATTGTGTACACGGATAAAAAAAATATGAACCACAAGATTTTTTGTCTGAAAAAATCAATACACGAACCTTTTTTTTTCATTCGTATTTAAAAAAACAATATAATCTATAAAGGCTTTTTTGTTCTTGAGAAATATACGTGTTCGGCATATCTTCGTATTTTACAATTTAGTAGCTTTTAAATATTTAATTTGTATATTTATGTGTTTTGGATGTTTCATATGCGTTGGAAATGTAAGAATAATACTACATTATAATTACCACATACTTTATGACATTTATTTACAAGTAAAAAAACGTAATTATGTCTGTAAGGGTAAAAGAACAAAAATAAAACAAAATCGAAAACAAGGGTTTAAAAAAGTACTCATATTAATATGTGCTTAAAAATTAAATAAATGTTAAATTTCAACTTGCATGTTTATTTACAGATTTTTTTAAGTACAAAAATTACTTAAAATAAGAAAAAAACATAAAAAACAGCGAAAATATATTTGAACAGCAATCCCAAAGTAAATATACTTAGTGTATGCGTGTTTCAAGATTTATTGTATAAAACCAACTATCTAAATATAACAGAGAATAAATCATATTATTAAATGAACAATATACAAAAAGTGTATGAACAATGTTACAGCATTTTTTCTACTTAACCGCAACATTCAGGCTAAAAAAAAATGCATTTTATTAGTTCTTGATGCTTATTTTATTTTGATTGTTTGTAAATTGCTTTAACGAGTAAAAAAATATGTTGAGAAAGTACAAGCTCACTTTTGCGTGCTTTAAAATGATATTATGTTCTAAAGAAAATTTTTTTAAAGACTTGAATATTTTAAAAAACCCCAGGTATATCCCTGGGTACCCGGGTATTTAATTTTTTGTATTTTTAACCTCCGGGTAAAACAGTTTCCAGAGAATTAAAGGCCCTAGCTGTAGCAATAATGTGATTTAAACGATTCCTATTTATGCTATCATGCACGCAGCTGACAAAGCCTACCATATTTTTTTGTTTTGCCTGCGTGCAAATTTTGAAAAAGTTTTTTACATAGGTATGTTTATGTTTTGATCTTTTCCTTAATTGTTTTTACCTACAAAAAATTACTGAATAACAACAATGTATGTAGTAAAACTTTTTGCTTCTAAAAATGTAGTACACCAACACAAAACCCTGTTTAATCGGGCTGAAATTTATAGCTTTTGCAGAGTTTATTACATATTATCGGTTTTATAGTAATTTCTAATGTATTTAGATTATAGTATACGCACGAGGTCTGTGATACGACGAGATAAAATCGTAAGTACGTTGTTTAATAATATACCTAAATTTTGGAATACTCATTTTAGCGATATATTGTAGTTATATACAGTTTTGAGTTTCCCTTTTTTAAAATGATCTAGGCGTCTCGTTATTAATTGATTCTGTGTATGCAAACAAATAATAAAATACACTTAAACTACAGAGCATGCCAAAATAAAACTCTAAACAATAACAAGTAAAACGGGTTTTATTTAAATCAGTCGATTTCAAAAAAACTTTAATAATAATCTTTGTATTTGTAATTTAAAAATAATATGAGATGTCCAAAAAAGTAAAATGTTGCCCTATAACTCGTAACTTTGTGTATCTGGCTCTATACGAAAAGCACGTGTTTTTTTTTTGTAACTATAGTATTCCAAAAAAAAAATTGGGTATCAGAGTAACTGATACCAATCTTGTACTGGTACGCACAAATAAAAGCAGCAACTAAAATACTATTTGATTACAGTATTTCTAAACAAAATAAATATATTTTTTAACCCTAAACATACGACGTAACCCCTCAAATCTGTAAACTAAAATGCGCAAAAAAAAACTTACAAGGTGCCAAATGTATTTCGGTCATTGATTTTTTAGCTTTTATAAATGATGCATGAACACAATAATTTTTTATATATCCTTGCATATATCTAAGTTGTATACGAGGCGTAAAATTAATCAGCCAGCCTGCTCTTAGTTTATACTGTTTATATGCTAGCAGACAAATATAAAAACATACATAAAGTAATATCAGAGTCTATCAGTCTCTGGTATGATGCAAAGGTAACCCCTAAGACTACATAAATATAGATAAACTAAAATATTACAATAAAACAACAATTTGCCTGCATTTTTATTAAGCTTTGCAGCATTACACATGCATGCGTTTTATTTGCGCAGCTTAAACTGGAGAACAACGATAACACTAATAATAAAAATTTACTGTATGTTTATATCGTCAATACTTCATTTTCGAATTTTTTGTTTCATAAAATCAGATTTTTGTAATGCTTAAAAGCTGCTTAGGGTACAGCCTTAGTTGAATATTTATTGGTGAATAGTTATTATAGACTTTTTTATAAAAATTGTGTATATTTTTTTTTTTTTTGCTTTTTATAAATTGAATTTTACTTTTATTTGTGTATTTTTGGTTTTTTACAAATAAAAAAAACAAATCCAGCGTTATTTCATAGGGCATTTATTGCACAGGAGTATAGTCTGTTTTGACTAGATAACATTACAACAGCAAATAAACAAAAAATTAGGTAATCTACTTTTTTGTAGATTTTGTGCAATTTTTTGTTTATTAATATGCGTTTTTAGCCTAAAAATAAGTAACAATATGCAAAATTAATTATTCAGTTATAAATTTGGCAAAAAGTCGTTAGAAAATTTGTTTTACTGTTATAGAGAATAATAGCATTACAACTTAAGCCGCATTTACATAGTATTGTTAATACATAAATGTTTGTTGCAGTCTTTATAAGCTGTTTATGCAATTTTTATTTTTTTATAAGTACCAATTTGCCTCACAATTTTGTCCGGGATTTTTTTTGTCCAAATGACAATAATACTAGTGAAAATTGCAAATTTACATAGTATTACTACGCAAAAAAACATTATTATTATTTATTTATGCATATACAGATAAAACACAATTTTAGTAGATTTTTAGATAAATTTCATAAAATCCTATAGTCATTTGTAAATTTTTTTGTGACCTAATCACTGCTTTCCTGAAAAACAATCACTTGCTAGGGCTTTTTGCTAAAACATATATTTTTTTTTTACCACGCAGCTGTTATCTTAATCTCAAGAGACGTAAAGTTTTATCACTTATAACCAGATTATACACCAAAAAAAAAGACGTACGATTTGTCTTTAAATGTACCATAACAAAAATTTTTATGAACCGCATTACTTAGGCTCTTCTCAAAAACTCTACTAAAAGCTTGTAAAGATTTATGGGTGAAGTAAAAAAAAATACCTTAGTATACAAAAAAACTATGGAATAACGTATTTACATGATTAAAAATGTGCTACGTTACGTCTTCAAAAAGAAGTTTTTAAAAAAGCAAATTAACAAAAGCAAAAAAAGCATAGAAAGCACTACAAATAAATTACAAATAATAATTATAATCCATTTACTTTTTGCCTCTATTATACAAATATTATTTTCTGTTTTGACGTTTTTTGTCCCTGTATTTAAAATAGCTCATTTAAGTTGTTAAAGTAAGGCGTCTTTTCGTGGAGTCTTTTTATTCGGGTGGAATGGGCACAACCTTGCTTGATTAATTTTGTCCATTGCAGCCTGTACCAGTGATAAGTTCTACAAAGTTACAATCTCCCGTTCTTTTTGACTTTTTAGAATATGTTGTTTAAAATGTATTTTCCCATAATTTGTGTTCATTAGTAGTTTACAAATGTAAAAATAGTATTGTTATAATTTTTACTTCTTGATTTATAAAAATATGTAATTTTCTGCGGTAGTTTTTTGCTACTGAAACAAGCTGATATACTTTATTGTCGTTTTACAAAGTACTTTATAGTTAAGAAATCTGCTGTAGAGTGGATTTTAACTACACCATAAAATATAAAAAAAGCCATTTGGTTATTAAATTTGTGTATTTGCAATATGCAAACTGAATGCTCATATAGATACTTTTTTTTCTTTTTTACTAGTTAAGGTTTGCACTTTTGTTGCACTTATACACTAATTAACAAATTTCTAAATAATACCGAAAAGCATTTTTATTTACAGATATTGTAAAAATTACAAAACAATTGAATACTAAGAAATATGTGCATGTTGGTATTTATATCTTACGAAAAGGTTTTATGCGCAACTTTTCAAAAATATCATATTTTCTAATTCAAAATTACAAAAAATAATTAGTGTGCCGTTATAAAATTTTACTGCTTTTTACTGTGTGCAGATTTACGATATATTACATACAACCGTAATGTAATGACAACCACAAACAAACATTGCATTTAATTTAATTTAAATTAAATTTTTTACACAGCGTTCCGAATATTATAACAACCTACGCTCATATATAAAAAAAACATACTGATTATTTGCATGCAATTACTTACCTGCTGCACTTGAATTCCAAGGGGTATACAATATTTTTTTTACTGTCGTTTAATTTTCCGGTACTTTTTGTTTTGACATGAATTTATGTTATGATTATGCATTTTATAGCTATGCCAGCGTCAACTAGATAAGATAAAAAAGAAACATTACTTTATAATTGATAGTAAGAGAAAAATACCCTATTTTCGAGGTTTAATACAGTCACTCTTTATCGAGCAAATTATGTCATCCTTTGGCAAACTTTGTTGTAAAAAAACAGCATAACGCAGTTCTGATTCAACTGGTGCGGTTTAAACAGTTTAATTTTTTTAAACTGCAAATTCACAATTATTTTGGGTTGGGATGACCCACCCTTCTCTCCCCCCACCTCTATTTTTATCCTATTCTACATAAGCGGGAATGTCAAAATATGTCAAAAAGTTATTAAGAAATAAAAACGGGTAATACTGAATTTGTTGGCACTGTAAAAAAAGCTGTAATTTATATTATCGTTTTTTTTGAATGACATTAGAATATGTGAGTGTAACTTGTTTACTGATTAGCTTCAATATTAGAAATTCACTTTCTTTTCATATGGCCTCATTTTCTATCGTATAAAAAATCTGCTTGCATCGAAGTGTTGTTGGGCCTATAATATTGTGTTATATTAAGTGCTAGATTTTTTAAATAGTCCGATAATTGCTTTGACGCAATGTAGGAAAAAATTATGGCTTCTATAATAGACATATAATATATATCAACTATAGGAGGAAGAAGTACCAGTTTGTTACATAAAAAAATTGTTTTTTGCTCTCGTTTCATGCGTAGGGTAGTTTATCTGCTATACAAATGCATTTTAAATATGAAAAATTTGATAAAGGTAAAAACCAAAAAAATAATATACATTACTGATGACATATTACTGTTTGTTTACGAAGGTTCAGTCGCGTTTGCAGAGTTTGCTTATATTTTAAGGCACCAAAAACAGGTAAATTATGTTCTAGCATTCATTATAAACCGACAAGAAAAAAAGCTGCTCAGATGCTTATATAAAAAGATTATGTTGCTGAATACAAGCAAATTGATGTTTGTATAGTTTTTTTTGCAAAAACATTTTTCATTCATAACTGATACTATAAAAAAACAACTTTATGTTTTCAATTGATTTTTTTGTATTTTTAGCAAATATCTATTTCAAATTTAGATACAATTAAATTTTTTGCAAAAAAACATAATATAAAGTCTGTATGCGTAAAGTGTGCCAATATATTTACAAGCACAAGTTAAAAGGCAGATACACTAATCTCATGTTGTATCTAGTAACTTTTAAATAAATTCAGCTGGAATTAAAGAAAAGAGTAACACAAGCGAATACGCTTATTATAATTTGTTAGTATATATTACACAATACAAAAAAAATTTACTGATGGATATATCTGGTACCAGATATATGTAAAAAAATTTCTATATGGTAAGGATAATGATGCATATCTTATATATACTCATACTTATCGAGCTGATAAAAAACCTAAAAAAATGATGCAATCTGCTCTTAACGCAGCTGCCTGATAATATTAAAACAGATTGAGTACAAAATTAGAGATGGTATTAAATGTTCAGACACCGTAAATTGATTTTATTTGTTTTCAGCATGTCATTAAAAATCATTTTATCTTTTAGCTTTTTTACTCTTTGATAGCTTAAAAGTTTTTTAGCTACCAAGCATGTATATTTATTCATAAATACTTTTATTTACCAAAAGAAAGCTTGATTCTGTTTTCAATATTAATAGTGAAAAAAGCAACACCATAATGGCAATAGCAAAACTAGCTGCATGCACTTTTAGTCGGCTGTACTAGCCGTCAATCAAACCTTGTAGCAAAAAATCATTCACAAACAAAAATGTATAGAAAAAAAGTGCAGTGTCAGATTTATCAAATTACTAGTCAATCATTAAACATGGATCAAAGCATAAAAGAAATACAAAATTTCTTTGGTATATACACTGCACTAAGATCGAGTAGTAAAAATCGAATGCTACAATTCTTTTAGAGATATAAGGTTTTCTTGTCAATTGTAATAGTGATATTGCAGATGTTCTTGTTTAACATGGCAAAATCTATCAATCTACAATATCCTTATTGCATTTAAAAATTTTTATTTTTGTGTTGCTATCTCTACAGATAAAAGTATATGTAGACTGATTAAAACAGCCTATATGTGCTTTTGCAGTAATTAGAACGTATTTTAGTGTTGTATCAGATATATTTTATTTTTTACGATTTTGAAACCGGCGTTGTTTTAATGTATTATGGAAAAAAGAACCAGTTTGATACAATATTAAAACTGAATAAATACATAAAAACGGGTTCGAGGAACAACCGTAGTTACACTGGTTACTCCCTTACACCCCAATTTACGTTTTGCACTATTTATGACAAATACTGCGTCCAAAAACGCAATAAATATATCAAATATGCAACCTTTCTGCAAAATACTTGTCATATAAAATAACTGTGTAGAACAGCGTTGTTCAAACTATGGGTCGCGACGCTTTTTTTGGGTCACGTACTTTTTTTATATGTCGCAACGCTATTTTCAACCCATTTTATTACCCTTTACTTGTACTTTTTGGACTACTTTTTGCAGACAAGTTGTTTTGTAAAATTTTTTGCAGCTGTATTTTACAAACTGTTAGCTTTATTAGTTCATAAGATGTATAAAGTGTAGAAAATCAATATAAACAGTTTTATTGCAGTTTGTTTTGGGTTTTGGAAGCAATCTTGGTTAAATAGTCTCTTCAAGACCTATATAAGTACAAAATGTTTACAGTCTAAAAAAATAGATGTAAACGCAGTTCGTAAAAAAGAGGAAAAAGTAAAAAACTAACTGTAAAATACACAAATGACAAGGGTAAAAAAATACGAAAGCTATTTTTGTCATAGTATCAGTATAATAATTTTTACTATTATCTTTTGTATTAAAAAAAAATACAAATGAACATATACAACTTTTAGGACTTTTTGTTACGAGAAAACTATTGTATTAATTCTTAGAACATATTTTGCACCTTTAAGTGCGTTTCTATATAGGCGAATCGTTAAGGTCGAACCTTTGGCTGCATTATTTTTTATGCGGGATCCCCACGTCTCGCTCCTATAGGTGCCATACTTTGATGAAAGCTATGAAACGCCGCAAGAACATAACAATGCAAGCTGATAGTATATCATCGTAGGGTACAAACGTTGTTTTTATACAGCTATTTTAAATAATTTTTCTAGTTATGCAACATTTTTTTTTACTTAAAACAATAAGTTTACTTGTTTTTTACAAAAATTATATATTTTTGTTTTGAATTCGTCATTACACGCATGAGCACTTAATAATAATGCACTAGGTTTTTAAACGTATACTTTTTTTTGTTATTTTGACATTGTTTGAACACATTTTACAATTTCTGCTTCATATTGTCATAGGGTCAACAGACAATTGTTAATGGCTATTTTAAATACTATATAGAGGGTGTATACTTTATCTTTATAATGTTATAAAATGTAAAAATTTTATAAAGTGATGAGATAATCTTATAGATCAATTACATTCTTTTAATTATTAAATTAATAATTTTTTGCACGGATTGCATACATTTTCCTTTTTATTTTAATACAAAAAAAAAGTCTTGTAAAAAGGGTTTTCATAATCAAAAAATATTGGAAAGTGATAAAAAATGAGCTAGAGTAACGAAAATAAAATATAGAAAATTTAAGTAATGGTTTTAATTTTTCAAAACATTTTCGATAAAAAACCCTGCTAATCAGCATGTGTCATGCTACTATACCATACGTTTATTATATAATTTGGTTTTTCTGTAGTGATAGAGCCGATCTTCTTACTAAAGATTTCCATTCGCTAAAAGATATTTTCGATCAGGTCAATTGTGGCGTGTACGGTAATAAATACGAATTTTATGATTTTTTCTTCCATTTTTCATGTATATTAGCAACCTTATTAAATGTCACATTGTTCATTTAAATCAAACAATTTAAAAAATGTTCTTTGTTTTGCGGGTTTTATTTTATCATCATATATTTTAGGAAAAATACAGTATTATATGCTCGATTGTCGCTTTTGTACATTATTTCGCCATGGTTATTCATGGCAAAACATATACTGCTATTTTTTGACCTTATTCCAGGATCGGTCACAACAGGTAAAGTGACTTAACTACCTGCCTATATTTGCTACGCATGCAAACGTATAATCTTACGTCATCAACAAAGAAAATGGTTCCTTCATCTCGCACCTATAATACATCTTATAAGGCATAAAAGTAAAACATGGCGTTGCTGTTGACAAATTTTGCTTCGACTTCTTTCTGTAACTATATTATATTTTTAAAACTACTATGCAATGACTTAGCGGCTTGATCAACGACTAAAGTTAAAAACCAACTTTCTTTTTTGCCTCAAACTAAATTTGAACGATTCTGGAACGTCTTATTCGCTTTTTCAAAACCTTTTGTTAAAAAATATTCTGTCCATTTTTGTCACTTTACTTGGTGTTGAACCTCCTATCGGTTTTTTAGCTATGAGATTTTCTTTTTTACATACAGCTAATATACCAGCGATTTAGGTTTAGGCAAACTAATATTCAAACTTTTTCTTCTAGATGTTTTACCATCAATATAGTTCTGCATTAAAAGACTTTTCGTTTCAATACTAAAAATGTTGTAGTTTTTAAAATTTTATACTAATAATAATATTTTTCATATATGACATGTAGTTTACCGAATATGATGTACAAAAATGACAAAAAAAAATACACTCATATCAAATTAATCTAAGAAATTACTAATTTGACCGTAGAAATAATCAAATTGACCTAGTTTCTCAATATTTTAATATCTGCGTACTAAAAAACCCCTGTGGCCAATCGTGCGCTTTTACGCGCTAAGCATAGTTTTTAGTTACACAATATAATGCATTAAAGTTATCTTATATGTTTTTCTATATTTTTGCTTTTCAACCAGGATTTCTGCCAATATTCTAGTTTAAATTATTTTGATGTCATCATTGTCGTCTTTGTCTTTTTTATACAAGTTGTTGTGTCTCAAAGACACCAAACTAAATAGAAAATAATATAGCACCATGATGATGTAGTAAATCCTCTAATAAAATAGGATTTTGGGGCCGTAAATACAATCTGAGGGCTGATATAAAGAGAACTCGCCGAGATACACCGTTTGCGGGGGTTAAACGAGTGATAGAACAAAAATTGACGCTTAAATTTACATCTTTTTATAATTGGAGCATTTTAAGGCAGCAATGGGTTATCTTATCTGAAACATATATTGGTGTTTTAGAAAATGTAAAAAGTATGTAAGAAACCTAAAATTTAAATAAACAGTAACTTTCGTAATGTCTAGTCGTAAATCTAAAAGCACTACAAAGGCTACCGCCGCATTAACCAAAACAAGTGATCAATATTTATAAGCACAAAGAATGAGCGAAAGTCCATTTACAAAGTTTTAAGTTAATTATACGTATTTTCTAATGTAAACAGAGGCTGTTTTTGACGTATGCATAAATCCCCGCACTAAAATACAAACACCTTTTAAAAATTAAAATTACTGTAATAATAACAAATATTCGACAAATGAATTTTTTTTTGTACTATAATTTCTTTTATAGAATTGTTTGACTAAATAACCCTGTGAAATTACAGCGTTTATAATACAAAGCTTTACAGAGGACACCAAATATCTTCGTATGCTATTAGGTATTCTAAAGATCCCTTTTTGTATACAGTTAATTATTTTTGAGCTAAGATTTAAAGTTTAATGAAAAAAATGATACCCATAATAATATTTTTGTGAAATTGAGCGTTATTCATAGACTAAAAAACCAATGCAGACAATAAAAAACACATATGTTTATGCGTGCTAAAAAACACGCTGTTTTTGTAAAAAGTGGAAGCAAAACACACGATCTATATTGAAGCAAAATCCATATATGGATTCCAAAATTGGCTTCTTTTGTTACCTTTTTTTTGGCAATTTATGATTTCTGAGTCTACTTTACATTGTCAATTTTCATACTATTTTCACAATAATGATAAATATTTTTTTTATTACACATTTTTCTCCATTTTTTTTCGTCAAATCCATGTATTAACGTTTTTAAATTTTCTTTAAGCAAAGTATAAGCAGCCAGAAATCGCGAAAAATGTAGTGCAATGACGCAGTAATCAGTGTTCTTAGCACGCACTAATTTTTTTTGCGCTAATATAACAAACTATCAGACATATGTAAAGAACTACTTTGTAAACAGCATTTTTACAAAGCAAAATAGCGCTTATACAACTATAATATTATCATGGGTCACAAGCTCAAAAATCGGACCCAAGCTGGAAAAATGGCAAAAAAAATTTACGCTGGAAATTTATATTTATTTTTATAAAACAGTAGCAAAAATTTTATCATACAAATTATGTGTCAAACGCCCAAATAT
Organism: Agrenia bidenticulata; assembly: GCA_034694785.1. Taxonomy (NCBI): domain Eukaryota; kingdom Metazoa; phylum Arthropoda; class Collembola; order Entomobryomorpha; family Isotomidae; genus Agrenia; species Agrenia bidenticulata. The sequence continues at coordinate 7,747 of JAQFYM010002145.1, read as the reverse complement.
CACAAAAAAAAGTTTTAACTTTTTGTAATAAATGTATAAAAATTGTAAAATTTCTACGCTGTATATACATTATATATGTTATGCACTTACACATAAAACATTATAATGTCTAACAAAAGATATTGCAGTGTTTTGTAATATGATGCTGCAGTTTGTTAAATAGAAAAAATTCATGCACAATAACGAAAATATTAGTGCGTGTTTATTATACATAAAACTGACAATGTGTAGACATTAGAAAAGCCAACAAAGTCGACGAAAAATTTGCAAATAAGAATCCTGCTACAAGTTTTTGCCAAAAATGTTTACTTTTGCTGCAAAACAATACTTTATTACATAATAAATCTTTTTAAAGTGCATAAGTTGTATTTTAAAAAAAATACGTTGTGCGCTTTTACTAGCCGATATTTTTACGACTGAAAAATATTTGTAAATAAGTTAGTTATATAAAAAAATGACTAAAAAAAATACAAAAATAGAATGCAGCCAGCGTAATAATACCAGTGTATATAGTCTTTTATTTTTAATTTTGCACATAAATGACCATTTATATTATTATTACTATATTAAAAAGTCTGAATAGGTCAAACAAACTCTGATATATCGCTAAATACTTTACAGTACATTTTTTTAATCTTTACTGCGCAAGTATAAGGCTATGTTCACTTATACTGCTAAAAGTTGTTAAAATACCTGCCATTAAAGTCTTTTTTGTTGCATTGGAAATACATTTTGACATGTTATATTTGTGTATACAGAACGGTCGTGTATCAGATATGCGCGTAAATAGGTTTTTTTGTTTTTTGGATGTCTTTAACTATCTATAGTTTTTTTCAATTAACAATTAAACTTTTAATATTGTAGTATTAATTAGTATTGCAACGTTTTTCGTTATTATACTGTTGTGTTTATGCGCTTTGCTGCCGATGTCAAATTTTAACGAAATATGCTAAGCTGCCTTAGCAGTTTTGTGTAATTCTAAATAATATATAACCTTATATTTTTTTATATATTATCTAGTATTTTTTGTTAGCGATTTTACCAAAGATTTTTTTTTTTTTACCAGTTTACGTATAGGCATATATGAATTTTTTCTACCAAAATTACAATTTTATTTATAAAAAAAAATTTATTTTTTTTTCAAGAATTTATGTTTATATATTAAAATATTTGAAGCAGGCTTGTTTAATTGCAGAAATGAATGGCTATTTTTTTTTTGAATAAAGGAACGACATAATTTTAAAAACAGTACAATTTACAACAATATTTTATTATTTAAAATTTGTTTTTGTTTTTCGATTGAAGTAGTAAAATGCAAAAACAAAAATACAACAAAAAGTATAGTAAACTAATGAACCTCTTCAAATACTTCACTAATATATATTCTACATTTAAGCAGCATATATGTTTCGGTGCCCGCATTTGAGCCTTAAATTGTTTTATGAGAGGGCTTGTTATAAGTTTAAAATCTAGTCTTTCGTGGTAACAATCAGTAGCGGACTAGGTCGGAGGGGCAAAAGATGCAAAAAGGGCATTTCCCACGGACCTCGAGATTTATGGGGCCCACATTTATTGTCAGTTGCATACATTTAAACATTAAAAATTTACAATTAGAAGTTTTTCACTATAAAAAACACATGCCTGCCTTTTATGTGCAACAAGTAAGCCGTTCGATTTTTTGCAGTCAAAAATTTATTATTTCCTTTTTTATTTTTCAATTGAAAAACTGATATGTTTTTAATATTATACAAAGTTTCTATACATTAACCTTTAATGTATTGGTTGTTCTAAAAAACGAATTTTTTAACTTTATTTTAAGTATATACATATTTTATTTGAATTCAATTGCAAGAAAAACACGCATTGTATAGCATATTGGTATTTGTTTTACGTTCATCTATCTCTGTTGTCTATATACTTTTATCTTTTTTTTGCTATTTTAAAAAACACTATGTTCTTTTTGTTGATATACATCACTTTATAGAAATAAATATTGTCAAAAATGCTAGAAATCATATTTTTAATATTTAAACCTTGTTTCGCTGTATATGGCAGCAATGTGACAAAATCTTAATAAAAAAATATTTTACTAATTGAAAAACCCTATTAAGCATAAAGATTTTTTTTCGGTTTATCCTTATATAGTTTTTTTTTACAAACAAGCACCTTTTTAACAATTAAATAGCAATTTAAAAAACACTCTTGACGCCATTTCGTTTTAGGTAAAAAAAAACTATACAAAAAAAACACTTTATATATAAATTTTTTGTGAAAAAAAAAATCATTATAGGAAAAAACTCGTTTTAAGTTATAAAAAAATAGTAAAAAATTGCTAAAGATGTAAAAAAAACAATCTGTTTTAAAAAAGCCGAGTAAACTTTTTTTTCGCCCCCGGCTACTTTTTTTCTTAGTCCGCCAATGGTAACCAGGGATGGGATGTAAATATTCTGACGACAATATTCGTATTTTTGTAATAATTACTCAAGGAATGTTCTCAACCCTTGATTTTGGAAATTACCATTTAGTAATTTTCTTTCTGATTTTCTTTGTTGTTTGTCAAAAAATAGCAACGATACCAATAATTACCATATATAAAACAATTTCCTTAGACTTAAAAGTAATGAAGCAGATCATATACATCTTTACACCTAAGAAAAAATATGTGGTGTCATTTTCCATATCTACTATTAGTATTTTTCTGTATTACCTTATATGACTATATACTGATTCACTGTTATCTAGAAAAAATCTCAGCAAACGCTGCAATTCTTATATACAGGCCTTCTGGTATTGACAGAAAAAAACAAAAAAACCCGGTGTTATGGCTGTAAAATAAATGGTTTTATAATTTTTATAAGTTGGTAAACGAAAGTAAAAAAGGACGTGTATTTGCCTTAATAAAAACAAAATACTGGCTTCCGGTATAATAGTACACAAAAAAACTTTTTGACTACTATTTTACACAATATCATAGTTTTAAACGTTATTATTTACTAAACCTATCTAACCCATTAAATACATCTAAAACAATAGCACTTTTAAGGTGCTTTTTTACACAAGAAAGTTTAAATAGAATTTGATGATATCCCAGTTTCTTTCTCATTATATTCTAAAATCCATTAAAAAGCGTTCCTGGGTTTTCGTGCGTAGTGACCACGTTCTTTAATAACAGTTTTCAAGAGTACATTATATCTTAAGTAAAAAAGGATATGAAGAAAAATGTATTTATACACGAACAAAATTGTTTTAATTAAAAAATGTCTTGTAAAAGACATACCACAATACAGGGTATTATTATAAAAACCTTTAATTATTTAGAACTGATTTTTTCGTCTATAAAGTGGAAGTATGCACTTTTTTTATCAATACACAATTTTTGGTATACATTTTAATATGTAAAACAGTTTTTAAAGTACACCCATTTAATAAAAACATAATTCTTTAAATGCAAACTATCATAAAAAACAACATTTGGATTTTTTTTTTATTTAACAGTAAGTCTTATATCTTTTTATGTTTACTTGCAACATAACTGGAACATAGATTAAGAATGAACCCCATGATAATTCAAATTTACGTTATAGGCTTTTCTAACGACACATTCTATTTTAAAAAAGTTTACAACTCTACTTACTCAGATTTTATCATAAAAGTTGGACTTTAATTTTTTACCGGAGCAAATTGCCGTTTGCCCTACCTATAAAGAATATTAGTTTAACATGTTTTAAGATACGAAAACTAATAATTGTGTACAAGAAATGCTATTATTAAATAAATTTTCGTACAAGAATAGCATTTTTACCATTTTTATGCCAAATTACCTTTTTTTTTTTTTTTTTGTAAAGTTTTTATAATTTTAAGCCATCTTGAATTTTTTGTAAAAAAATACTAGCAAAAAATTTATTCTCACAAATTACCGTTACCGAGAATATTCTCGAAAATATTCTCCATATTTTTAAAAGTGTGAATTTGCCCATCCCTGCTGGTAACAAAATATAAAAATCGTCAATTACAAAAAAACACGTCACTACGCCGCTGTTGCAACTTCTAAGGTGTACGCCAATCTAGCAAAACATATGTGGTCATTTTTAAAAACCTAGACATAAAGCAATTAAAATATAGCCACCAAAGTAATGTGCAGGATATGCGAAGAGATACAATTTTATTCGCGCTTTTGTTATCGGATAATTTTACTGTAAAAAAAAGATATAAAATCTTATTTCAGTTGCTAGAAAAAGAAAAAATTATACGCAGAAGTTTGCTGTACATAAAATTTACCAGATCAGCAGAAAAAAAATATGGCTGGCGGCATTATACATCGATAATAAACCAAATGAAAGCAATATGGAAACTTTTTTAATATGGTTTATGACAGTTAAGATTAAACTCCGCGTAATATACACTGCTGAAAAAAAAATAATAAATAATAATTTTATTGCCTATATACAAGGGTTGATTTACGTACTACGGATACAGACAAAAACACCTGGTTAAAAACCTGAGCAATGCTTTTGAGCAACAAGAGAAAGTAAAAAGAACACAAAAAAGTGGTTGGCTTTTAGTTGTAACGCTAAAAAATTAGATACTGGTATTTTTAAAAAAGAGTTGTGAAAGGATAAAAATCAGATAAACTTTTGAGGAACATTTAACAACATGTTTCGGTAGATTAAATTTTTTACCAAATACAAGTAGAGCTAAGTATAGTTAAAAAAGCAAGAATGTCAACATGAAGTTATGATTCACTAATTTTTTTATGAACAGTTAACAGGCTTGAGCATGCAACGAATTGCATGCGTAAAGAGCTACAAAAGAGGCCTAGTATGGCACGGCAATGAACTTATATTGGAGTTTTGAGACGACCATTATCTAGTTTATCATCTAAGGATTGTATTTATCTTAAATAACGTCAGCATCATTAAAAACTTTATATTGACATATATGATACATAATTAGGCCGTTTGAACCAACTTTTCCATTATAAATTGCTTTTCTTTTCATCGAAAAAAAACAAGTCCAAGGAGCTTCCCTTGGTCATAAATATGCCTAATGAAAAAAAATCTTTCCATAGATAATCAAATTTAAACAGTAAAAAAAATCCTACCACAATTTTCTACGGCCTACTTTGGGCCAAATAATTTTAATATTAATTTGTCAAACACGGCCTAAGTTTCTATTTGCTAAATTAATTCACCCCCCTCCCCCTCATCCTTAACAAGTACCCTTTGATTAAGGTGTAAAGGCGAATTACCTGAATAGTTTATAAGACCAAAAAGCATATTAACATGAAAGCGTATTTTTTTACCCTTTTAAAAAACAATGATTGTTTTTTATTGCATTTTACAAAATTTTCGAAAAGAAAAAAGTATGGAATCTAGTAAATTCATACAATTATTATTGCAATAAAATAATGCACATATTATAAAAATATTGAACAATCTTTTCATGTTTTTATTAAAATCAAAAAAAATTGTGTCGCGAATTTTTTTTTAATTTTTTGCGTCGAAAAGCAAAAAGTTTGAGAAGGCGAGTGTAGAGTATATTGCTATATTGAATACATCATAAAATACTACAAGAAGAGACTTTTGTCACGGAAAAGAAGGAAATAATGTTTAATAGGCAACTTATAAGTCCTTGGTAATTTCATGACATTACAGAAGTTATGCAAAAAAAAAGGAAAAAAAAATTAGTCTAAAAAAAGTAAAATTGGCATATAAAATTACTCATCATTATAAAGAAGCGTATGCTGCGTTGTGACTATAAAATATTATTTTTTCGTTTAAATAAAAGAATTGTTTTAGGAAATTTCCCCACTTTTAAAGTGACGCCAAGTGTCAGCTGTTTAAAAAGCACCTACTTAGTGTGTATTTTACAAAAAACTATACGAACGTGTTTTCATTAAGTCGCAAGTCTTGGTTTGGGGATGAATTGTCTCCATATTATACTATAATGGTTATTATTAGGATTGTTATTATATCCGGAATCCTTTGGTTCTGGGTGCTGATTTACGGAACCGAACTGGTCGCCGCATGTGATTTACTCCAAAAAATGTCCGTGGTTTGTTAGTTGTAACTCCGGTCTTATTTTTGGCTTTCCGGCTTTTTGCATATTTAAAAATAATTTTATAAGTCACATGCAGAAACAAATTTTTTGTAAAAAAAAATCAAAAATCAAATTTTGAGGCTTTTCAAGAAAGCACTATGAGTATTTAAGGAAAATACGCAAAATTTTTTGCATAAGTAAAATATATTGTATTACTTACTCTGTGTATAAAAGTACTACCAAATACAAAATTCTTGCTTGTTTTGCATTTAAATGTAAAATCATTAAAAAACAGTATTTTTCTTACAAATTATATGACAAAAATGGCTAGAATGCGTACAATGCTGTATCTAGGATACTGTCAGCGACCGGCATGCCTTGTTCTAACATAAATGCACCATATTTAAAAAAAGCCGGGGGGTTTTCGTGTATAATTTTTTTTGATATAAAATTTTAAAAAACAAACACATATAATAAATTACTTTAATAAGGATATAGACACGTAAAAAAACGAATTTAATGCGTAATTTATTATTAAAACCCCAACTTGCCCTGCCTACCAAAAAAAAAAAGTTAAACTACAAATTGAAAAATTAAGCATACTTGTTTTAAATAATAGCGCAAACATTAAGTTAAACAAAATTATCATGATCAAGCATGTATAAAAATGTGGGGTGTTGCTGTTAAATTATGTTACTTTTTTTCTCGCTTTTACAGCATACAAAAATTATAGAATTGAGATTTTATTATGTACATGTTGTTTTTGTACAACTATCAGTTTTTCATGTGTAGTATCGCCGCAAGAAAACAACATTTTATAATATGTACAATGCTATACAAATTATCAGGCCATGTCTTTAGTAAAAAGGCAGTGTCATGCATTTTTACACCGTTCATTACGCGTCAGAACTTAGATTATACTTTTATATAAGTAAATGTATATTAGCAGTTCAACGCATATATTAAAAAGTTTAGTGCGAGATCTTTTTATCTATAATAATTTTTATCCATTACAAAGAGAGTTTTCGACTATACAAAGAATGCCAAATATTTCGTTTTTTGCATCTTAATAAAATTAAAAACTTTAGGTAATATTAAAAATAGCACAATATACAAAATCACTGATTTTTTTATACAAAAAAAATTAAAGAAAAACTACACTATAAAAAAATTACAACTAGTATCTGGTTTGCGACGCAAAAAGGTAAATTTAGCGTAAACTTGTATTTATCCGTTTCTAGTAAACTTTTATATAACTATTTAAAAAATGAATTCAAAAATATATACCATGAAAATTTCATGTATTAACGATAGAAACAAATTTTTAATAACACATAAAGAAAAAACTGAGCACAATAAAATAATTTTAAATATAAATATTATTTATCATAAACATAAAATCATGCGGTATCCTTTTTAAAATAATTGCTTAAAACTTTTTTTACCACTGCTTAAATAAAAAAAGAATAAAGAAATTGCAAAATATATTTTTAAGTTATATTTTCACAGAAAAAACATGAATTTTTTATTTTTTATCATGTAAGCTTTTACGTAATGTGGCTTTTGGCTTGAAGTTCTATTTGTCTTGCGGAAATTCATGTAATAACCAAATATGTATAACTGCAGGCTTTAAATACCTGTGAATCTTATCTGAAACCAATAAACCGGTGTCAGTGTTATCTTATCAAATAAGACCAGAACATTATTT
>JAQFYM010002144.1:0-25800 GCA_034694785.1 Agrenia bidenticulata | reverse complement strand
CATACAAAATTTGGTGCTTCTAATGCTATGTTAGGAAAACCAGATGGGGGTCTCGGAGCCCCCACCGGCCAACCACTAAACCGATTTTGCTCATCTTTGAACTTAAATTTTCTATTGGCCTACCCGCCGTGTGTGCAAAATTTCAAGTCAATCGGACTATTGAAACTCTAGTTATCGTGCCGTCGGACAGACACTGACATGATCCCATAAGCCCTTGGAGTCGGGCTAAAAATTATGAAACAGCGATTTATAAAAAATAAATTTACATTTCGTTTGCAGATTACAAATCGAAAATGACATCGCTTTGATGAAGGTCTTCCCACCATTCGTATTTAATGAGTACGTCCAACCAGTTCTACTTGCCCATTCGGGATTTAAACCCACTCCAGTGGACACTGCAGTAGGATGGGGGCGCCTAACTGAAGATGGGGCTTTGTCATCTGTCCTTATGAAAGTTGATGTTCCATTTGTATCAGATAGGCTGTGTCGATCTGCCTATGGAGAACATCGGATTAAAGACACGATGCTTTGCGCTGGAGAAGGTGGCAAGGACGCTTGTAAGTTTAATGAACTATTTGAAATACATACAATTTGTCTGAACTAAAAAAAAATGGGATATTATTTTATTAGGTCAAGGGGATTCTGGCGGCCCACTGATTTCTACTGCTGGAAACCGTAAAGTCCTCTGTGGCATCGTTTCATGGGGAACAGGTACTTAGACCTTCAAATTGGGAACTTTTTTATAAATGGTAGTATTTGTAGTTTTGTAAACGAGTAAAATAATTTAATTAATTCGTAGGTTGCGCAAGATTAGAATATCCGGGAGTTTACACTGAAGTCTCGTACTTTACAAAGTGGATCATCTCCACTATTCTTGATGAATCTCTTTTATAATAATATCGATGGAATCATATGACTAGGTTGACTCAAACGATTTCACATATAAAATCACCATGTACATAATAAAATGTAAAATAAGTTAAGGATTTGTACATTTCAACAGCAATAAAATAAAATAGTTACATTATGTATCTAAGAAAATTGACCACGAAAACTTAACCCACATTAGCAGGTTGGATAGCTCCAATACCCGCCACGACACCACCATAAAATTTGAAACCGAAGGCTCCTACATTGCCCACTGCCCATATATTATATTTATACTTTTAGACCCTTTGATCAGTGACCAGGGGTCACGGGGTCAGTAATTTAAGTAATTCGGTAACCTCTGGCTGCGGGATATTCATATGAATACGAAGAGACAAAGATGCAGGAATATTCCCCCGGGGATTTCAAATCAATTTCCATAGAGAAAAACACTCAAGATTCGTGTGTATGAATTTTTGGCTTAGCGCCACGTTTGTTATTCTTGCAGCAGCGAACAACAAAGGAGCAGTCTCGTCGATCGTTTAGCTAAATAAATTTTTAATATTTTGATTGACCATTGACCATTAGATTTAGTTTTGAAGGGCTTAGATTGCAACTGAATAAGCCGGAGGATGGAGAACAAGCGAGTTCAAAAGGTGGGGAACTCATTTTGTCGTTTTTTAAAAACTTTTTTTATTGTCTTGGTCAATGGCGGCTATTATTACTATACAGTTGCAATCGTTTCTTTGTTTACATATGTGTATTTTAAACCCTGAAGGAATTGCAAGAGATGCACAGTCGGGGAGTCAAAGGTTTCGAAAATCTTAAGGTGGATGACTCGAATATCAAAGTCTGGGATGGCATCATCGTTCCTGTAAGTCCACATCCACATAAAATATTGAAATTTAAATGCTGAATGTGGAATGTGTGTTTGGAATGTTAAATTATGCATGTTGTTATTGTTGTAACCATTGTTGACGAATAGTTGCAATTCTATTTTCAAGGATGATCTCTCGGATACTTTCTAACAGTTTCTAACTAGCTATCTAAATTCGAAAGGTAGACTTCGACATTTAAAAATCTCTGCTGCAATTGAACCGCAACCGATGTCTTAGATTGTAGATCGTACGATTAAATCATAGATATTTTAATAGTTGAACACTATGTTGTATATTTATGTAATGGTGAGCACAAATCTCAGCAGACAATATATAATGATGCTAAACCTTGGGTCGAGGTAAACGTTGAGCTGTATTTTTAGTATTTTAAAGCGATAATCTTTGTTAATTATTTCAGGAAAAAGTCCCATACTCTAAAGGTGCATTCAAAGTACAGATTACGTTCCCAAGTAACTACCCCTTCAAGCCTCCAGTAATTCTCTTCAAGACGAAGATATACCACCCAAACGTTGATGAGAGTGGAACAGTTTGCCTGAATATAGTGAACGTCGAAAACTGGAAACCTGCCACGAAGATCAGTCAGGGTCAGTAAGATCAGCTTAAGTAAAATTAATCAGTAAATTCGTAATTGTTCGTATGGTTCATCGTTTTTGTAACATGATTTTCATGAGTAGTTATAGAAGCTCTGGTTGTTCTTATAAATGACCCCGAACCCAACCATCCCCTACGGGCTGATCTCGCTGAGCAGTTCACCACGGACCGGAACAAGTTCAACAAGTCGGCGGAGGATTTCACAAAAAAACACGCTGAGAAGCGTCCAAGCAAGTAAGGCGAGACTATATCTGTCAGTTTTAATGAGCGAATCAAGCTAAGTAGCAAATTTTTTCAATAATGGAACATTTGATATCAGCAAGTGGTTGTAATGTGCCACCCCACACCCTCACGACATTTGGACTCCTTTATACCTTAAATCCTCCAATGTGACCTGTATAAATCAAAGCAGCAATATATGTATGAATAAATGTTTGTCAACTGTTATATTTTCATGTAACGTAAGTGTTTTCTATAATAGTTAAACTAGGCAGGAAGATGTCGATAGAATCTCTACATCTTGGTTCCTATGCTATCTACAAGTTGTCGTGAATATTGCCAATTGTCCATTTCTGCTCCAATTTACAGATGTCAGATGCAAGCAAGTTTTACCCACTCTATTTTTATTGAACTTGTGGGTCTAGACTCGTCTGTGAATTACAAGTAGAGCAGGAGCGTAGTAAACTAATTATTATAATGCTTCGAAAATGAAGGATTGATGTTTTAATAATAGATAAGTATCGGTTAAGGTTGAAATTCTAAGGAATCTAATACATTGTATTAATTTAAATAATTTATTCTGATTATGGTTCAAAGAGCTACGAGACTGACCCATATAGATGTCATAGTCATAGTCTAATTCTAATGCAGAAAATCTAGTCCTATTTTCTGTACGTGGTACTGTAACTCTGTCTGTATTTGTAGCTGATCGAAAAAATGGATTTATAGTTGTTTGAAGCTTAGAATCGATGGAATACTGTTGAATACAATAGGAAAATTCATGCTACCCTACCCCTAACACTTTTCCTTATGTAACGAATTGATTCATTTGATATCAAAATTTCAGAGCACTCCACTCGGCTCGTTTCATTCCCACTCGGAGGAGGGTAAGAAACGACCAACGGAACTCTTTTAATTCAACACCCTGTCTTCAAACCCCACCAAAGAGTAGTACTCGAGGAACCTTTGAAAATATTTATAAGGGACAGTAAGGATTGTAGTCCACGCTAAATATTTTTAATAGTTAGGCTGAATCCTAGAAATCAAGAGCAGGATATCCTCAAGGCGGCCTTAGGAAACACGGTATACGGTCCAAAGTTTTTAAGGCACAGAGTGATTGAAGTTAAGTTAGTTTTTATTAGTCAGTTGGGCTGACTATTAGGATCGTGAATGTTAATTGTGAATGCTGTGACTGCTGTGAGCATAGATAATAACATGTAATATAACTTACTTACTTTAACTCCTCCATTCAATAGTATTGTTAAGTACATCTTTAATTATATAAATATATGAAGATACAGAAGTTAGGGTAGGGTACAGGATTAAATTGTACTGAAGTGTGGGTGACATCATCGGCGAGTAGTTAATCATAATTATACCTGTTTAATAATGTTAAGGAGTTTATGGAAATCTTATTGTTATTTGGCCTTCCATACTCTGCCAAAACTTAGAATTAATTAACATTAACTAAGCTAAGCTGTAGTGGAAGGTTTGTGATTTGATTGCCGTTTTGCATGGTTATTTATCGGTCAGGTGTGAAGTGGTTGGGTGATTAGATCAGGATTGCTAAATAACCGAGTTTAGAAGGCTGATCGACATCCAGCTAATAATTTGGAACAGACTTGGGACTTGTTGCAATAGAACTCGATAATTACCGCTAGTGTTCATTAGATGCTGGCAGGCAGACGGTCCTACCTTATTGTATCTATACATACCTCTTCCTGTTTGGCAAGAAATTTGGATTGATAAGAGCAGTTCTAAACCTTACTGCAGAAGGTTGGACTCTTAATATCCAAAACAATTGAATTTCTAAGAATACAAACATAAACATTGTATAAGACCTGCCATGAGAAATTAAGTCGATAAAATTATTTTCGATTGGTGACTGGATTGAGGTTATTCAATTTATGAGAATAATCTGGTACTGCTGAGGGTGATCTGCTATTTTGGTGACACCAGTGAGTCATCGGAATGCACAACCCTTCTGGATTACGTATTCTCTTTCATTGTTGACAACTCCGTGGAATGATTATCGCATGAATGTATTTCACACCACTGTACAACAATCAACACCAACATTCAGAGAAGAGTCAGCTTCGAATTCGATCAGCATATCCGGTCTCTGGGCATCAGTGTTGCCAATGAATTAATCAAGCAGGAGTATCAGAATTGTTGGCACTGTTCCTTTTTTGAACTGATAATTTATTTAACGTTATCCATTTTTCTAGTGTATATGCATCTTAAGCAGAGTAACGTTTGACTAGAGAGATTTTAATTAATCTCCTAGAAACCTATGAAGAGAGTAGTAGGAAAGAGAACAGTTTTGTACACCATTCATTGGGTTAAGGCTAGACAGTTGTGTAGAGCCAGGTCTAGAGTTTTGTTATTGAAGTCTAAACATAAGGTTGTTATCCAAAATTGTTCACCAGGGTCATCGAGATGGCAAGTGAGATTACTTCTTCAGGATATGAGAATTCCACATCACCGTCAAGTGTCCTGATATCGACATCCTCGGGGGAATGTGGACGGAATGTGGATTCTGTTATAACGACGGTAGGGAATTGTTTGGGCAGTAATGAAAATGGGGACGATAGGACGACGTCTTCAATCCACGAGGACGAGGATGAGCTGAGCAAGTTAAATTCCGGTTCACTGCCGGGGTCAGCTCTAACGAGACAAAAGTCAGCCACTTTGACGCCCTCGTCAGGGACAGGGAGCAATAGTGATAGTAGTAGTAGTTCTCAACGCAGTTCATCCCCTGGGGGACATAATGCGTTTATGCATAGTGCGAGAAACAATCTCCGTCGATCTTTTACGCTGCCAAGAGGCCTTCTTCTTAGAAAAAGTGGACAGACAGGACCAGTATCGGAAAATCAAAATGGAAGTTTTGTTCGAAATATTTTTTTAACTTTAGTGAGAAGCAAAAGTGTCCGAAAAAAACGCCGAGAGGAATCCAATGAACCTGTAGATGGTCCAACAGAATTGGAGGATCAGCAATTCAATAAGCTTAATGGTACTGTTTTTTATGCATTTATTTCAGATTTTATTCTTAGTATGGAAAAGTTGATTTTAAAATTAACTTTACTCAATAGGGTTTCCTCCTGGTTACACACCTGCAGCCATAGGACTTAAGAACCAGGGGAATACTTGTTTCATGAATGCTATTGTCCAGTGTTTGTCTCATACAGATTCCTTGGCAAAATACCTAGTGACGGACAATTATAAAAGTGACCTCAGGAGAAAACTCTGGATCAAAAATGGAAAGGTAATTCGTTTGTTTAAGGACGTCGATGAATTTACTGCCTTAACATATTCTTTAATCATTTTATTCCTTTTTCCAGAGTGAAGTTACCGATGAGCTTGCTTCTATTTTGAAAAGTGCATGGCTTCGGCAAAATACAACTGTGCTGGAAGAGGCAGTGACCCGTTTTAAATCGGCTGTAGAAAAAGGAGCAATTCAATGGAGAGGTTCACAGCAACATGATGCACAAGAGTTTTTTATTTGGCTGTTAGACCGTCTTCATGAAGATTTAAACCAAGCTTCTTCCAATAAGTACAAAGCAGTGAAGGTATGCGTGTTCGTATTTTGAATGTTTCTTTTGAGCCGCACTGTAAGTCACTCTTGAATTAATATATGATTTTTAATTTAGAACAATTTCGGAAGGCCAGAAGAGCAAGTTGCTGCCGAGGCTTTAGCAAATCATTTACGCTGCAACAACTCCATTATTCAAGATATATTCGGTGCACAATTTAGATCAAGCTTAACCTGTCCTGGGTGTGGGAAACAATCTGCCACCTTCGATCCGTTTGTTTGCGTTTCTCTGCCCATTCCACTAGCTAAGCAGGAGGTCCCTGTCTACGTAAATATTATATACCTTTCTCAGCAGCCACGTCAAGTAAGTGTTTGAGAAAAGAATCTCACGAGCTAATTAATTATGTGCAGGGAATTTCCTAACCGAGTTTTTGTTTTTTAGGTGAAATTAGGTCTAAGAGTTAGTTCTAGTGCGGATATCAAAGAACTTAAGCAGCTACTTGCAGCAGACACGGGTATCGAGGAGAATGATATTTTGCTCACTGAAATTGACGGTGAAGGATTTCATCGTACCTTTACCGGTTAGTCTTATTAATGAGACTTCAGTCTGGGTGTTCTCGAAGATAAATTTTTAATGAACTAAAGTGCTAATGAATATACAATTCATTTTCTTTCACAGAGACTCAAATTGTGTCCGCTTTATCGAATAATGACGCCTTGTACTGCATTGAAATGCCTCAGATTAGGGAAACAAGCGAGAATGACGGAGCTTACCTGATGGTAACATGGACTAATATTCTTGTGACCTGTGAAGAAACCACCCGGGTTCGGTTTGGGAGTACATTTGTCACACAAATTGCAAGAGAAACAGGATTCGTTGACCTACAAAAGTTGCTTCTGAAAGAAATGGCTGGTATTTTACATCCCGGAATTTTAGTTGCTGAGCAGAAGGTGCCTACACATAGAATTTTAATATGATTTTAATATGAGATGATTTTGCCACCGTGTTTATTGTATATTGTATGTTCATGCATTTTTTTCATTTTTGTTTACACAGGACCCTGTAATCAATATTAGAATTCTTGATGGAAGTGCCGAGGGGTCACTAGTCGACCCCTTGGTAGAGCATCCTTTATACATGGAATCTGTTGATCATGCCTTATCGCTTTGTGATGAAGACGTCCCCCCACATATCAAACTACATCTTGAGTGGACAGCTGTGGATAAAGATAAGTATGTTGTCATTGATGAACAAATCCACTATAAGAAATGGCTAGATTTACAATTCATGGAAATATATATCCCCCTTATTCGTGTAAGAATAATAATGGCATTCCACTGCATAAGGTTTCAGAATTGTATCAAGTGAGCTCAGTTTTTTTTTGTGTGCATGGCACCCAGTGTCACCAAAAGACTGCATAATTTGCGGGCGACTGTTCATCCAACCATGAACTGTGGTCTTGTCTTGACACTTGGTGGGAATAGGCAATATTTTTCATAGTCACCCATTTCTGAAAGAATATAACAGCCCAGGGGAATAAGCTACCAAGGCCTGCAATGACAATTATAAACATACCCAACATTGTCCTATGAGATAGGGTGTAACTAAGTACCTAACGACAAGACTAAACAAGCCGGACGAAGCAGAAGGTTTTCCATGGCATTGAATTGAAATATATCTCATTTTCATATCATAATCATATCGCTCAGCTTGCATGTTCTCGTATTTACACTGAACTGGTAATGTTATGATATTATAGTGGAAGTAGGTGGTTTCTGGTATTCTCGAGGTTCTATACTAGCTTAGGATTTTATGGTTTTGTCCAGATTAAAAACTCTGAAATACAGTGGTCAGGCAGACCAAGTGTGACATTTTTTGTGTGTAAATAAAACATCCTTTGGTTATGATACCGTGCCAGTCTGTGGAGCCTCCCTAATTGCATTTCCTAACGATCATCGGATGTAATTTAGACGTGCCAGGATAATTATTTAAACTTTTTCTATGAGTTTTAAAAGATTCTAAATCCATTTATTTGTCCCTTAATTTGATTTATGATAAGGTTCAAGAGAGCAGAGTCAATTTTAAGTACTAAAACCAACAATTTTGTTCCAAGAATAAGCAGAGATTATGAGGCTAATAACATGAGGGGAATAGGGCCATGGGATTTTTGTATACTTAGGCATATTTTTGAAACGGACTGAAATGAAATTATAGATAATCAATGGCTGAGCTTCTTTCATTAAGAATTAATTTTTTGGACTTCAGTTGACAATCTATGAGAATAAGAAACCTGGCACCATTTATCCATTCTAGGCCAACAAGTCCCAGCCTTACCGAGGATAAGTAATTTGATAAACTGGAGTCAAAGGCCAAGCATTTCCCAATACTATGAGTTCTCCTATGATACTAAATTCTCCTAATGTGTGAAAGTCACTCGTACTCATTCATTTCATTTGATGGCTTCATGCTTTTGGAAAACATTGACTGACAGAATGTAAACATGACACGCTATGGATCTGACGTGGCAGAGGCAAAGGAAGTATTGATTGAGCGTTGCAGTGCATAACATTTGTATGCTTTACTAGAAACAGAAATTACTTCTTTTTTTACATTATGGAAAGTTCCTCTGACTCATTTCATCCATACGTATTTCCTTTTATTGCTAAATAGGCTGACAGAAAGTTTTATAGAGCAAGGCCTGTCCGCCTCTATTCGCCTGCAAAGGAATAGCTTGGTCCCAACAATTATGCCGAAATGTTGAACGCAGGATCGGCTCCGTAATCTATATGAAACTACTAGATTATAGAGTACAGAACTCATTGTAAGAAACTAAAAATTGACCATTAAATATAGAGTCAAAAGTAGTTAAGTCCAGGTGGGCTGAGTAGGTAGAAACCTAGCTCCCGATTGTCCTGATTATTTAGAATTGCATGAATAGTCGACTAGGTCAAGCTAGCTGGTTAATTATGGTTTGTAGTCAACTTTCGAGGCTGCTAAATATCAGGTTGGATATTGCAAGTTTTGTCCAGCATTTCCATTTGACAATGCTGGATTGGATGCTAGGATTTATATAGGAATGAAGTTGGATGATGTTTTTATTGCATTTTACAATGTTCTGAGTTACGTACTTTTTTAAAGGAAATAAATCATTTGCGTGTCAAACAGGCGTATATAGTCTATAGTAGAATTCGAATTAGTTTCGTGACTAATATTTTTATTGACTTGGGTAAGGATGTTCTATAGCCTCTTGGTAAGGATGAACCAATTAAGGTTAATTCATCTGTGTAGTCGGTTTATATGTCGAGATTTTAAATTTGGGGGTAGTAAAAGTATTGATTTAAAAATATATGAGGTTTTGAAAACTGAAATAGTTGTGACAGCAAATATTAATGTGGCTTATTTTTTTTTCGCAGGATTATTGCTGATGAATCAGAAACTTTGGAAGAGCATTCAAGTGTGGCTCAAATTCGTCTGAAGCACTCTGAAGAAGCAGCGTCGGTTACGTTGGGCGAATGTTTTGACTTGTACACGACCGCAGAACAGCTATCAGCGGAAGATGCTTGGCACTGTCCTCATTGTAACAGAAAGGAGCAGGGCACACTAAAGATGATTGGGTTATGGACAGCCCCTCAAGTCCTAGTTGTTCATTTAAAAAGGTTTCGACAGGTAATTCGAATCTATGAAGTTTGATTTGAAAACTAACGTATTTGTTTACATTGTAAATGTTTGATTGTGTTTGTTTTAGGCTGCGAAAGGTAGAATTGCTGCGATGAAATTGTCATCCGTAGTAGACTTTCCGATAGAAGGATTGGATTTGGGTCCACATGTAGCCAAGCGCACAAAGGCTAATGAAAATGGGCTTGTCAATGGGGGGCTGAATCAGGCTTCGTCTCCAATAAATGGTTGTTTTGGTATTGGAAACTGGAAGCACCGAGCGTCTTTCAAAAAGCACCTTGTCTCTTCCACTACTAACAATAAGGCCAGTACCGTGAACGTTCAGAACGGTGGGGACGACAATTTGATGTATGATTTGTATGCAGTTTGCAATCACCACGGGAAGGATGTCCTCGGTGGACACTACACTGGTATGAAATTTCTCTGTGCCTTATAAAACACCGTTGCAGAATTTCGACCGTATTAAGTTGCATTCTAAATATATTTCATTGTTATTGTAGCATATTGCAAGAATCCAGTTGACGACAGCTGGTGGTCATTTGACGATACCCGAGTAACAAAACTGTCGTCGCCATCCGAAATTAAAACGGCCTCAGCCTACATTTTATTTTACACTAAAAGATCTAGCTCATCTTCAATAAGTAGTCAAGCAGTCACATTACAGCAAACACCCCACTGGTGCCGACCTCTGATTAAGAAACATCACAAATTACCTTCATTGTCCACCTCTAGCTCAGTCAACGGAGACAGCCTTACAGACAAAGAGGTCCCAAGCGACAAGAGCAAACCTCAAATTTCCACTGACGAACCAATCATATTGACAAACGGTCATGATTCCATAACAAAAGATGCAATTAAAGAAAACACTATATGTTCTGAAAATCAGAATTTGACCAATGGTTACCACACAAGTTCAACAACCAAGTCCAATAGTAGTAGTTCATCTGCCCCTCTAGCACGAATGGAAGACATTGGAATAGGAATGGGACTTGGTTATGTGAAAGAACTTCAGATTGAAAGTACTGTATAATATTGGTTGCTAATTTACTGCTACAAATTCCATCTATCCTTCAGGATCCAGTTAAATCTATATTCTAGTGTAGAAGCCTTTTCTACAAGATGCGCTTTATTAATTCTGCTCAATATTCATGTTTTAAGTCCGGCAATTCAATTTTCGATACCATCAGCTTGGTCTATTTAAAAAAAAAGCTAAGGTCCAAGAAACTAGTGGCGAAACTAGAAAATGAGAATAGTGATCTTTGCTAATATAGCTAGTAAAATCTTCAAAATTTGTCTCGTTATACACATTATTATTTTTGATTTGTGTAGCAGCTCTTGGTTGCTGAGCCATGTTTTCTAACAAGAAAGCCTAGGCAGAAGACTTGATTGCGTTGTGTACATAAGATTATGCAGGATACTCGGATTTACCTTTCAAATATTACCTTAAATCTGGTGTGATATTTATCTCATGATTTTAAAGACATGTTAGTCAGCGCCGGTTATGCAAGTCCAATGTGAATAAGATATAAATTATTTGGACCGTTAGTTAATGTAAGTTTAGCTCTTAGTCGGAGTTAAACGGTATGACTATATAGGCTGATACGATTGTGTATTGGATTATTAGAAGAATAATCGTCGCCTCCATAAGAATAGAAATTTAAGTTGACTTTGCAAGGTAATCTCTAGTTGATCAACATCTAAGCTAACGGAGTAATTCTTTATTGTTATCTTTATCTATGATGTTCAATTTATTTTGATGAACTGTGAATGTTGCAGTGAGTGAATTGACTTTGGTGTCATTGTGCTAGTTGCAGATTTTGATTATATTTCAAAGCAGTGTATCAGACAGCTTACTAAACTAATGTTCAAAACATGCGAAGCCTCACTTCAGATATAAACATAATATATATATATATATTATCGAGGCTTTGTATTGGCTACAATTTATTAATTCAAAATCCGAAATAAACCTCGATTTTGTACCAAACAAGATAATATTTCGCCTGTGTCAAGAATCCTTTTTATTTAAGGTTGTAAAGTTCAATCTTCCGACCATTCTGCTTCTGGACAGGCCTGTAGTTTTTTACTACCTTGGAATTCTGTCCGTTAACAATATTCCTAAAGGCTTTTACATCCGATTTCGAAATCGACACCGGTTTGTCGAATACAAACCAGTTCACTTGCTCATTACACGTTGGTGTTGTTAATGACCCTTGGTATGTCAATATCCGTGCAGTTTTACTCGGAATTAATGGTGTCAAATCTAAAGGCTCTTCAATCTTCAGCCAGTATTTATGTTTAGAATGCATTTCAACAAGGTTTTTAATAACTGGTTCCAAAGATGGGTTCGGTGTCGCTGTGTTAGCGTCAAATAAAATTGCGACCACAGCGAGAGCGTTCCGGTCCCCTGATGAGACTGCCTTTGCCAATGTAGGATACTTCCGGTTGTAGTGGACCAAGTGCAACTCCATGCTGTAAGATTTGCCGTACAGGAGATGTTCGGAACCCTTCCCGTCTTTCTCTCCCCAGTGGAAGTGGGCGTTGGAGAACCTATACTTTGTGGTTGTCAAGCCGTAGCCTGGAAATATATGTGTTTCTTTTCCAAAGGCTGGTGTGAAGTCTAAGTTAATTGTGTGACCATTGTTCTGCATGAAGAAATGATCGGATTTGAAATGCGTCATTGGAATGTGGACAGTTGCTCCTGGGGCTTGGTTCTTAGGGACTTTTAAATCAATCGGCGACTGTCGAGTTCCCGTTTTACAAACCCCTGGCCATTCTGAACACTTTTTGTCAGTGTAGCAAAAGTCTTGAGGAGAGTGGTAAACATCTACAGACACGGAGATCCCAATAAGAACTGAGAAGATGAGGACGCGAGTCAAGCATGGAGGTGTCCAACTTGAATATTTTGAAAAGATTAACATATCACTGGAATTAACGCTTCTGCCTTCGTAGGTTACAAGATCCTCGCTTAGAGAAATGTGGTAGCATCGGTCTAAAATGTAAGTAAATTATTTCAGAACTAAAAAAAGTTTATACAGTACCCTGGAAGGTCACTTACTCGTTTTACGATCAAGGAATTGCGGTTGGAATTTTAACTCCAGGTAGAATGCTGAAATTTTTCAGAAATAAATGGAACAAGCATGCTCCAATTATTCAGCCATATCGCAGGGTCTGTGTTGTGACAATGTATATGACCTTCAATTGAATTGTTAGAAACCTTGTATGAACTGCCATTTTCAAATCCAATTTTTTTCAATGGATTGATAAACGGATAATGTACAATGAACAACAGTCACTGTTTACCATTTCAAGCTTTTGAAAATGGAATTGTGAAAGTGGAATATAAGTTCAGACACTAGAAATCATCAAATTGTTTTATTTTCGAAAGTATTTCAAATTTTCAACTCTGTCCAGTGTTCTCCATATCAATAAATAGAAGTTCAATGAATTAATTACACTTAATTAATGAATGTATATCTATAATTTATTAGGCTATCTTAAAGTTATAGAATCAATAGTTTTCATTTTAGAATTTTAATCAATCTATTTGGAGGATGTGTTCCTAACGAATTGTTCGACAACCAAGCATTTGAAAATACAAAGTACCCTTTGTGAAAAGCCGTGAGAATGGAGGACCTTAGTTTTTAATCTGAAAGTGTACTCAAAATGAATACAATTAGACCAATAACTATAACCAACCCACATATCTGGAAACTAAAAGCGACCATATGCCTCCGTCTCATCTCCCAAACAAATCCAAACAATATCGCACCTCCTCGAATCAACTTGTTAAACACCCAGGTTATTACATCCCCTGAATACTTTACAATCAATTCCCCGATAAGTACCCCTACCGAAGTTGTCAGACCTATACAAAGCATACTCATTACATAGTCCATCCTCTGATATTCATAACCCTCCTTAAACTTAGACCAACTCCTGTAATCCCTACCATTAGGATTAGTTATCATATTATCATTTAAGAGCCAATGTTGAAACAGTCCCGTAGGTCGCATGAGGTCCATCGTCTCCGAAAAAACCTTAGCTCCATGGTACATAAAGACCCAGCTATAAACTAGTCCGAAGTAGATCCCCTCTTTGACAGAAAAGCAGATGCGATTCGGGAGGTTATTTATGTTCATGTACTTATTCACAGTGTTGAGATTCACAATCCCCATTTTCAAAGTCACTGCCATCCTCCTCGAGCTGTTACTCAAAGCCTCAAAGACTCTAGAAGTCATGGACCCCTTGTTATCATTATTGAGGTACAAGCTTTTATCTAATCGGTCGAGAATTCCATCCGCTTTAAACTGTGGGGCATATATATCCCAGTACTGCTTGGCGGATTCCAAGGATACATTTTCACACCAGATTTGATACCCCCTGTCAGTAAGTTCACGGAGATTTTGAATAACTTTTGGCATACCTGGGGTTATCTTCTCACTCGTTATCCTCGACTCATAAATGGCAAGTATGACAACTGCATTAAGACTCAGAAGAATGAACCCTTTCTTAATCGATTTGGGAAAGGACTGTCGAAGCATGACGCTTATAGCAAACGTTATGTTTCGTATTAGAGCAGTGAAGTTAAAATTTCTTATACTGGCAACCCCCACGGGTAGGATAATGAAAATGCAGAGGGTGCAGATCCATGAGTACTTATCGAAGGGGTGTAGCCAGTAGTTTTGAAACTCCCCATTATAGAAACGATGATTCAGTGTTGGTCCCCGTAGGTCCTGACAGTAAACAAGCATCCAAAGCTCCCGAAGATTCGGGATGTGGATTACCAAAGATGGTTTAAGTATATTATTATGACTTGCCGGAGATATAATTATGCTGTTAGCTTCCTGATGATGACCCACTAATTGCCATGGGTGGTAGGTGTACGAGAAATTCAAGATCGTTGACATTGTTTGGATAGTGTGATATAATCGATTGCACCATACATCCCCCGCACGGTACTTATAGACTGGGATTTTGGAACAGGGTCTGAAATTCCCCTTTCGCCCTTGAGTATCGTAAATGCTAACTGGGAACTGGTTCATCTTCCCAGGTTCTTTTTTCTGGGTTGACGTGAGGTTTTTTAAAACTTCAGGTACAGTTCCAGCTCCAAGGCTTAGGGACTTCAAATCAGTAAGGGTCCGTCCTCCAATGCAGTAGTAGCAGAACTTGGCGAAAATTACGATGGGCTTAGGGGCTTGCTCAACTAAATCTGAATGTAGATAATTTTTTGGAGGGGATTGACTAACAATGAAGAAATATATTTGTGCCTGCAGTATTCGAAATGGTAGGAGGTTATAATTCTCTAAGATTGTCAATCCATTGTTCTTACGGAAGATTGAAGAGGCAAAGATGAGGATTCGAGAGTTGGGATTGAAAGCAAATCTTTCGGTTGTCAAGTCTTGGAGTAGATCTTTAAGATTGGATCCCATGAAGACGTAGACGTTGCAGAAAATGAATTTTATTTCCATTTGATTTGACGAAGTGTAAATGATTTCGATTGTTGAATTATTAGCGTTTGGATATTTTGTCACTGTCATGGGGGCATTGATTTCTAAAAAAATCGTCGGATACAACTCTCGTAATGTTGTTAAATTGTATTCCTTTGCAGATGAGTTTAGAACGGTGTTGAATGTACAGTGTTCGTAAGCACGTGCTTTAAATTTATGACTACTTATGACGAAGACAATTAGAGTCAACAGCCCTGGTACATTTGTCATCATAAGTACCTTAAGATTTGAATGGATTGCCCGAAGGACTGAAGCTTACTTCTACTTATGAAAAGTTCAAGGAGCAATTAAAACTATATTTGATGTGAATTGTGTGATTGACTATGTGACTTAACTTTTTATACTTAATGGAAAACTATTTATATAAGGTTTAATTAATTATGATGAATGGGTCAAGTATTGCCTACTTGTTGGGGATTGATCCATTTATACCTGAATTTTTGTGATTTGACAATGGGTTATAATAAAAAAACTACAGTTATTAAGATTTATGTTCTTCAGCCTAACTCACTATCTATCTGTAGTTAAAATCCAGCTAACTATCTAGCTTAATTCAAACCAAGATTTTCAGTCAATCTTTTTACAAGACATTTTCAAGATATAATAAAATGGAGTTTATGCAGCAACTCTTCAATCTTAAAAGGAAGCAAATTATGTTTGGAGCTACGGATGTGTGTGCGTCAACATTTGCGGTATTTTAAAAGCACTATGTTCTCCGAGAAAATATAATTCATCATCGTGTCCGTAAATATGGAAAGTTCCAATCTACATTAGCTAAAATATAACATAATTTAGACCTTTGAAAAAAGTGGAAAACTTATTTGGCCCTAGCGTTGTAGCCAAACGACGCAGAATTACTCAGGAAGTAACTGCAGTATTAGGAAATTACAGGGTTAGGCTCATGAGTTCAGTAGTGTGACGCCGTGTTTTTGGACATGAAACGGAATCTTGCTAAAACTTTTGCTCATTGTTATTGTGTTATTGTGTGTGGTAACTTTATTAATGTGGTATTAGATTCAAAACAGAAGGAACTCTGTTTCCCATCCATAATTCGATGACACTGAATTAACTAAATTAGTATCATTTCGTCGCAATAAAGTTTCTGACCGCTATGCAGTTAATTCAGATAATTTGACTAATCAAATAATGCGGGCATATTATTTTTTTTCTTTCGCTAATGTTTCTTTGGAAAGTTATTTTTATTTTTTAGCTAAAATTACTCAACTTTTAAAGTTAGCCAGTCGTGTGCAGAAATTATGAAACTATTTTCGGAAGAATTTTAGCTAGTTTGTTTGGTTATTCTTATTAAGGTTTGAGGTAATTCGATGTTCTGACAATTTTTGTTTCTAGACCATCAGTTTTGGGACCTAACCTAGAGCCATCAAATTCAGTTCTACCTAACTTTTTTAACCAAATTTTAGTTGGAATAGTTAAGGTACGTCAGCATGGGTTCATTTATTTAAAATTCAAAACTAATTAGAGCAACTGGGTTTCAAAGTAATTGATCAAGAACATTTTATACGTATACTTTTCATTTAGTAATCATGTATGCTGCCACCAAAAATCTACGAAGGCTCTTATTGAGTTCATTACAATAGAAGGTTCAAAACAGAAATTGTTTATTAGAAAATAAGTTCTCCATAGAATGTTAAACTTTAAATAAACAATACAAGGCTTAATTAACATGTTTGCACACATGAGATCCATACACTCCTGCCTGACTCGATGGAGCGTATACGGTAAATAATTGTTGGATAAATTATGAACGTTGCGCTTGAAGACGCTTCGCCCCTCGTCCTCCATGACCAGTTCTACGTCTGTGATCAGTGAACATGAGAAGCTCTTTACATTTAAAACTACATAAATGACATACGTATGGATCCTTTCCAGGATGTCTAGATTTTAGGTGACGAACCAGGTCCCCATTGAAAGAAGTTGAATACTCACAAACGTAGCATGAGAACGGTTTATCACCTACGTGAATCCGCTGATGGCGCATCATTTCTGCTGGAGTATTAAAAGGCTTTCCGCAGTATGGGCAGTTGGGCTTTTTAACGTCATTGTCCTTTTGTAAAATGTGACTAAGATTCCTCTGTAGTCGACTTTGCTGGATACTTTGAAACCCACCTTTATTCTTTACAAGAGTAGAGAGACTGATTTTGGGCTGAATTGCATTTTTGTACACGGCTACTGAGGTAACACTTCTTGAGCTGGAACTCAAAGGCTTCAAAGATTTGTGGTGAAGGTTGGTTTTCATATTTTTAATTTTTCTTAGTCGGGGTGGTCGGGGTCTTTGAAAAGTAGAGGTTACCGATGTACGTGGTTCTTCACCTGGAAAAATTAACCATCGTTATCGTAGTCAAAATTATTTATATTCATACTCTCTGCCAATATAAAAATAAGATCATGTTAAGCATCATATTCATATCTATTCATACCACTGTCCGAAAAATTTAAGGAATCTTCTAACACAAATCCAGGAAAGTCTGCCTCGTTACCAATCTTTGCTCTGTCCTGTTCGTATCCTATAAAATTTCGTACATGGCTTATAACATTATTCATGTACTGAATTAAATAAAATAGTTTTAGGTTGAAGTTTAAGTTTAAGACTTAAATTCTACAAATTTGTACAACCACCTTTATTTCTACAATCGTTAAAACCAACTCTATACTAGACGGCTTCGCTTACCTATGACTCTGAATTTATGACTTTCTTCATCTTCTTCATCAGAGTTGTAAATCTCCCATTCATCCCCACTGATATTCAAACCGTCCTTATTTCTCTGACTCTCTTCTTTTATTTCTACTTCCGGCTCAAGTGCAAAACACGGCTCTACGTCAATTTCGTCGGCTTCTTCTGATCCCCAAGAAACCCCGATTTCATGGTCCTCGATTTCCACCGTACTGGACTCCATTTTTACAGATAAAATATCAGAAATAAACTTTCTACGACGGTTGGAAGTTGGGCTCGTGTTGATAGTTAAAGTAGGCTCTTCGTGATCTGCATATTCTACAATCTGTTGGTAGCCTCTTGTGGACCGTTTTAATCTAGTATTTCCTTGGGTTATTGATAATTTCGGTTTTAAAGATGTCCCCTTTGAAAAGTATTTAGTATTACTATTTGACATCGATGCTGAGGAGATTGACTTCGAAGTCGAGGGAAGGTTCATTCCTTGACCTTCTATCCTAAACTCATCTGAATGGTTTAGGTCATAATCTATTCGAATATATTTCATAGTTAGTCATACACATTCTAATGCACCAATGCAAAAATAGATCAAACGGCATAATAAACTTTTATATACACACAGTTCATAATTCCAATACAAAAAACAGAACGTTTGGGTTATCAAAAATGGTCAAAAAATCCAGTCTTTAAAAGTTATGAATTACGTA
This sequence comes from Agrenia bidenticulata, assembly GCA_034694785.1. Taxonomy (NCBI): domain Eukaryota; kingdom Metazoa; phylum Arthropoda; class Collembola; order Entomobryomorpha; family Isotomidae; genus Agrenia; species Agrenia bidenticulata. The sequence goes on along the minus strand of JAQFYM010002144.1, from coordinate 7,110 downwards.
CATAAATAACACAAGGTGTGTAAGTGTGTAAGGTTTATACTTTCTTAAGTATTAAATTAAACGATCTATTAAAATCATCAAAATAATACTAATTTAAGGAACAATTACTAAACTTACCGAAACGACTCTTCAACCAGCTTTCCATCCGCCGTCGCCATTTATCGTATTCCTCGACCTTCGACCTGAGAAAATTAACCTCTCCTTCCAAGAATATTAACCGATTTATACACTTATCCACTGCGGACATTTTTTCTTATATACGTTTGAGTAAAAGTTCAAACTAATCAGATATTTTCATCGGATCGTTAAAACAAATTAGTTTTTAATTTTCTTAAATCTTCAAGCGCTTCCATCAGTTCCATCAACAAAACGGGGAATTGAATGTTTTGAAAAAGCATAGAAATCCGCGTAAATATTGAAGAGCGACGCAGGAGATTTGAATTTCTAAATACAAGAAATCCTTTCATAAAATAATGTCAATCTAAAATCCAATTATAATTAGAAGATAATTAGATGTGTAAACAATTTTAACAATTAATTATATTCCTACGAAGGATATTTACATTGTTGCACTGTTCAATATACAGAGGAAGGGATGGCAGTCTGTATTTCAGTCATTGGCAAAGACGTACGTTTTACGGGTTGTTTTGTTTTAAAGTTTGAACAAAACAATCTGTCAGTGTTGAAAGTTCTTCAAATTTTTGTTTTGCTTTCGATGTTCCACGTATTAGAATTAGGTTGGATGTGCTAATGATAAGATTTGCTTGTATTTTCAGAATGGTCCACTCTATTTTAAATGCAAAAGCCGTTCAGATGACATTCAAATCCAATCGTTTCAATCAGAATCCGTACCGGTGGGGGTGGCGGAACTCGTGGCACAGCAACAAGGCCGAATGGGGGGAGGAGAGGATGCTAGTAGTGGAATGTCAAGTCTACAATATAGCTTTATCGTCAGTTCAGCTCTAGATATTATTGAAGAACGAGTTCAGATTGGAGCAGGTGGGACTCATCAAGCGTTTAAAGCTAATACGTCTCTTGGAGCTGGTGGAGGCTCCCCTGCCGCTGGGGACGGTCCTGTAATAGCCACGAGGGAGTTATATTTAGGAGCCCTTACTGCCCAAGAGGAATATAAAGTGTAAGGTTTCTCTCATAGTATTTAATGATTGGTGCCATTAAAATTGGAGCTAGGTAATATGAAAAACTTTTATACATATACCTAGGTACGGATATATGACAAACACGAAGATTAAATTCGTACTAATTGTTGAAGAGACTAGCATTCCACTCCGGGAAAACGATATTCGTATGGTAAGGTTATCAAATTTTGCAAAATTATTCTAACCTAAGCCAATAGCTTTAGAAATAAATACACCTATCATATTAATAATACCTATAAATATTTGTCTTCTACAGATGTTTCGAAAACTACATGAAGGATTTTGTGATCTTATGTCGAATCCATTTTACCTACCTGGGACGCCTATTAATTCAAAGTAATTCAATTCGAAAATAGTACAACTTAATTTAATGTCCAAAAGATATAATTCATGATTTTTGATTTCTCTACAGAAGATTTGACGCTGCAGTCAATTCTATTATGGGTGGACAATAGTGTAAAAAGTTCCTTGGGAATCAACATATGCTATGGGTACTACACTTATTAAGAAATTAATTTAGGTATACTACAATCAGAATATATTGTTTCAAACAGTTACACTGAGTTTCACTGTACGAGTATCTTTAATTCTAAGTTTACAGTTTCTAAATAAAGTACAAAGGATAAGAAGAGTTAACTAAAAATTATGTGGCACAAGCTGATATTAATTACGAACTCGTTAACTTTGACTGTCACATTCATATTCTATTATATTAATAAGATCAATTCTGCTATACCTAGTGTTTCTCCAAAGCTTTGGTAAGAAGATCGGTCAAATTTGTGATGATAAGTCTAGGGTCTTCTTCCAATCCTGCAGTAACCATTGCGTTTGCAAACAACTACAAACCACCAAAAATCAAAATTTGTTTAGTTTTTTTTTATCTTATTGAACGATTAAACTTTGCCACCTTACCTGATCTGCCAGCATTTTTGCCAACTCTGGATTTGAATCTTTAAGGCTGCTCATCTTCTTGATCAAAGGGTGTCTGCAAAGAAAACCATAATGCTTAATGCTTAGAAATTCGAAAAATGCAATAATCAAGACATGTGTATCACTATCAGTATTACACCTCTCTTGATTGTAGGTTTTGAAACTTACTTAACGTTCAACTCTAAACGCGGCTGGAGAATTGAATATCTACCCTCAGGTGTCATTTGGGCGAACTGAGTTCGAACGAAATGTCGTGCTGCTGCCATTTCTTCGACCGTTACCACGCACGGGTGATTATCCAGTTTCTGAGTAAATTTCACCGATTGTGCTCGTCCTTTTAAATGAGTTTGAAGCCATGAGATTAATCCGAGAGCTTCAGATTTGTCTAAAGTACCCATCGCTAACAAAATTTTAAATTATATTAGTTTAATTATCAAAATATTCATTTAAAAATCCATATTGAGGATCAAGCAATTATATTGTCTTACGCAAAGCATCCATGTTTAGATCATCTTTCATCGTTCGCATTTCTTTCTCCACGGAAGTCAGAGTTTTTCTATCGAATTGCCTAAGTTGAAGGAGAACCATTTCGTCATACGGCTGGAAGCAGAACAAGACTTCGACATTCTTTTCTTTCATGGCCTCAAAATAAGGTGACCTTTCTGCTAACTCTCGGCTATACGTTATACCCAATACATAATATAGCAGTTAATGTTAATAATTTTCTGGTGAAAGATCCCGTAAAACATGCATACGTTGTATTGCAATTTTGTTTACCTTGGAGCGGCTAAGTAATAAATGTCTTTCTGTGCTGCTTGCATTCTGTTGACATAGTCAGGTAAACTAATAAGTTCTCCGGCTGGTTTCAACGAAGATTCAAATCTAATCAGCTTAGCTATTTCGTCCTGTAATTTATTTAAATTCACGTGAAACGTTATGCATTATTTAAAGCATTAACTAGGAGCGACTACGACTACTTTAGTTTGTTGTTTTTACTTTGAGGACTTGTTCCGGTTCCGTGATAATCCCTTCCTTTAAAAAGATTGAGTAGTCGGCATAAAATTTACTGTAGGACTCCGGTTCCTTCTGAGACCTCTCATGAAGGAATCTGAGCGTCCGATTTACAACCACCGTTCGAAGTTTTCTGTATCCATTCATTAAAAAGCATGAGTAAATTCTTTATATCATTTTTAAAGCCTGGCAGAACTATTTTGCATACAATTTTTACCTTATTAAGGAACTATCTTGTAACATCTCTCGACTCAGGTTTAATGGAATATCTTCAGAATCTACAACACCTGCATAAAACAATACATAATACATTTGTATTTATTTCGATACTTAATTTTCATAAATAAAAACACTAGAGAGTAAATAATAAATCAAAATACCCTTCATAAATCTCAGCCAGTTTGGCATAATATTGTCCGCTTTGTTCTTGATCATTACCTTACGACAATACAAGCTAACTCCGACCTTAGCCTCTTGGCTCATCTCAAATAAGCCTAGAAAAAATTTAAATCCATGTCAAATACAAATTTAAAATATCCAGTTCAAACTTAATGAAATTTACCCGGTTTTCCTTCCGGAACGTACAAAACGCAACGTAAACTAAGAGGGACATCTGTGGTAAAGTGGAGGGTGAAACGAGGTCGATCATAAGCTCCTCCGACGAAATTGTAAAACTCATCATGCATTTCTGGCGTCACTTGTTTAGGATCCATTAACCATAAAGCCTAGTCCAACAATAACACTTAAAGTCAAAGCTACTTGTTTCTAACTCTTGAAATTTTTTACAGTTAATACCTGAACGGTATTGATTTGCTTTCCATTTAAGAAAATAGGATTTCCAACAAAATTGCTGTACTTCTTTACAATTGCTGTAATAAAGATATCCACAAGATATTGAATTTAAAAATTTAAATTACTAGGATTTTGTGCTATTACACGTGTCACTTACATAAAACAGTTTCTTCATCGCTGAATTGGCGATCGTCAGTTTTTAGATGCAAAACAATCTTTGTTCCTTCTTGCACTCCTTCAGCCTCTTGAATCTCGTAAGTCCCAGTACTGCCACATAATAAATTTATGTAAACAAAGTTTTAGAGCCAGAGCTTTTGAAATTCGAAACCTTTAAAAGACTTCTATAACAAAAGTAAAACTTACCCATCTGAAGTCCATTTATATCCAACTGAACCTGGCTTACTGGACCGTGAGTAAACTTCAACTTGATCAGCTACCATGAAGCAAGAATAGAAACCCACACCAAACTGTCCTATAATTGATCCTGGGTTCATTTCGTTGGCACCCTTCGCTTGCTTTAATTGCTCCATAAATGCCTATAGATTATTTATTATATGAGATGACGATATTCCATCTCAATTTGAGAGTTTCATATTTATTTTATTCACTTTTGACCCCGACTTGGCTATTGTTCCCAAGTTATCAATCATTTCTTCCTTCGTTAGCCCAACTCCTGTGTCCTAAATTCAGCAGCAAATTAATTTATTATTATATTTTACACTATCAACTTTACACACGAGTTTACAATATATTATAGATTATGCATACCTGAATGGTAAAAGTACGACTGTGCTTATCAGTTGCCACATGAATTTCTAACGGTCTTTCCATTCCAACAACTTCGCCCCCAGTCAGGGAAAGGTATCGGAATTTTTCAAGCGCATCGCTTGCATTAGATATTAATTCCCGGATGAAAATCTGATTTAAAATACTAATGTTAGATATCTAAATTTTCAACCTCATTCTGCAAGCGCATTCTGTACCAACCACAACTTAAAATGATTTCGTATACCTCTGATTCAGAATACAAAGATTTGGCAACGATATCCAACAACATCCTAGTCTCTGCCTGGAACTCTCGCTTTTCAGTCTCACCTACAATTAGTTTGTGTGTGATATTTAGTTTACGTATATTTGAGGATATAAATTATCAAAATTCCTAAATTTCAAACAAACCCATTGCCTTCTCATCATTCTTGATAATATTATGGTAACCCGAAGATGATTCAGAAGATTCATCTGGTTGTGTTTCAGCCTCGTTGGGGTTGGGGGTAGTACTGTACCACCGTTTAGAGGTTACAGTAATTTGAGGTTCCAAAAATCTGAAATCCGAAAGAATCCCTACGGGTTTAGATGAAAGGGCTGGAAATGCCCTAGTTCTCACGCTATTAGTCGGCGACGGATCACTGGATTGTTTCCATGAATTGCAGTTTCCTGTTAGTGTTGACCCTGTATTTATATAACGGTAACGGTTAAACTACTAGTAGCTTGTCGGGCTTTTGATTGACCCCCATTATTACTTGCCATGCACCATGTGCCATGCATTGAGATTTAAATTGTGAGTCTGAGACTCTCGAGCTTTTAGTGAAAAAACCTCGAACTGCCATCTCTGTCAACGCTGACGCTTTCAATTTCACACAAGTAAAAGCTACGCTGAAAAATGCATAAACTAACCAATATATGAAGTTCCAAAGAAAGAACGAGAGGAATGTATCCATAACCTATGACCCTTCCTCGAAACGCTGAAAAGAACAGTTTTACTCGCACTTGCCATTGCCATGCTTCTCAACTTTTATTAAATCTACCCCGGTGATTCAAAATCTCCCGCTTCAAACATCATCAACTACTGACCAATGTGAGACTAGCATCATTTTACACTCCCCCAAAAAAACATAACAAATCAGATCGTCGCTTCTCAAGATATCAAGAAATGCTCTTAGGAAAAAGTGGTGGCCCTTAAAAGGGCCGATGGGTTCAGTAAAAGATGATGAGCCAGTTTACTTGGATGAAGTGTATTTGGTGACAGCCTTGGTCCCTTCAGAGACAGCGTGCTTGGCCAACTCTCCAGGAAGAAGGAGTCGGACAGCAGTCTGGATCTCCCGAGAGGTGATGGTCGTCCTCTTGTTGTAATGAGCCAACCTGGAAGACTCGGAAGCGATCCTCTCGAAAAGGTCGTTGACGAAGGAGTTCATGATGGACATGGCTTTGGAGGAGACTCCAGTGTCAGGGTGGACTTGTTTCAACACCTTGTAGATGTAGATAGCGTACGACTCCTTGCGCTTCTTCCTTCGGTTCTTCTTTTCTCCACCTTTGGAGATGTTCTTGGCCTTTGACACGGCCTTCTTCCCCACAGCAGCTTTCCCTCCGACTTTGGGTGGCATGGTTTACGTTTTAAATTGAGATGTGTAATATTGAAGAGATGAAAAGGGAATGATATGGTCTACTTGCTCTGCTTTTCTATTTAAGTGGGAAGGGTGAGTAGAGGGGTGAGTAGCTTTTGTAAAGTTTGAGTAGAGGGGAGAGAGAATTGAGTTGGGTTGCTTTCACTCTGAGTTCAGAGCCTTTCTAAAGTCAGTGGGGAGAGTGCAGAGTTTCAGCTTGGGTGCACATATTAGACATGCAGCTGTTTTTCTTTGGCTGGGCTAAGGCGGTGTTTTTTTGTGGAGCATCTGACAATGGAAAAATGCCTGGGGTGGGATTGTGTAGCACGCAGCTGCTGCCGTGTTTTTATTGTCAGGATTAGATTAGTTAATAACGAGTGGGAAAAGTTGTAGGAAATCCAAGGGATGTATCTGAAATTTAATGTAAATGTAATCTTGAGAAATTTATTTATGCTTGTTTTCCTCGTCTATCCAACTATAGGTGTAGCCGAAGCAAAAAGCTCTAATCTTACGCTACTTGCAAAACAGCTGATTGTTGATTTTGTTGACCTTTTCACTGAGTTTCTGTAGTTTTTTACGAGTCTTTAGGTCTTATTTTCCGTATTGTGTATCGTTGTTGAAGATATTGAGCATATGAGATATAAGATTTATTGGAAATATGAATATTACCGTTCAATTCACTGTGTAAGTGTGATGTTTTTAGTTAACGGGTGTGTAAGTAAAGGGCGTAAAGCGTGTATGCATAGTATCATGGAGCAGAAGTAGACGATGTGATGTCTCTCGTGAGAATTTGGATGAAAGAGAGACGATAGACACTGTATGTATCTCCCAGCGGCGGC
>JAQFYM010002143.1:0-25808 GCA_034694785.1 Agrenia bidenticulata | reverse complement strand
ATCTTTTAAGGTACAACATTTTAATCATACTTTTAAGTTTATATTAATTGTTAAAATTATTCAAGCGTGTTTTTATTTCTTTGATTACATTTATAAGTTTGTCTTTTTTCTTCTTCTTTTTGCTTTCATTTTTTTAAGAATTTCGCAGCCTTATATTTTTGGCGCCTTTAAAGTGTTTTTGGGCCAAAAAATCAGGGCATTTAAGTAATTTTGGCGCCTTTTTGCAAATTTTGACGCCTTTATAGTAATTTTGGGTGCTAAAGTTCTATTTTGGGTGGTAAATTAAGGCTATCCTATTTTAATAGTGTCTGTGTATTTATTTCGTTGCTTTTTAAGCTTTTTATATAAATTTTTTATTTTTTTGTATTTCTAAAGTTGCATTTATTCGACCTCTAAAAAAAATGAGCCAAGAAATTACAATTTCCCCGAAAGTGAAGAAAACAACTAAAAGATTCCTATCACGAAAAGACAGAGAGCAGGTACTCAAAGACATTCAGAATAGAGTTAAAATGCAAAATATCATATTTAAATATAAAATCTCAACTAGTACATATAATAGGATTAAAAATAAAACCAAGGAAATCTCGAAATCTGTAAAAAAAATTTAGAAAAATATAATATCAACAAAAGAAAGCACTTCTCATACTAAATATAAACATAAAAAAAATACAAATCATACACATCAGCTAGTGAATGTAATATATTTGCCATATCAAAGCTTCAGTTAGATAAAACAGGGAAAGAAGTTGATAATATTAATGGGGATGATACAATTTCAATGCATGAAAAATCATATTGTAGCAATGAGAGTAATGAAATTGATGTTCTGGGGAGTGAATTAAAAAGTGATATTGTAGAATTATTTGTTTTGGGTGGTGTGAAAAGTAATAGAAAAGGAGAGAATTACAAAGTCATTAAATATGCGTTAGGATTTATACAGTTTGCTAATCTAAATCATTTTCCTATATCCCCTTCCCTAATTCGCTCACAAAGTTTAGAATATGCAAAAAAGATTGGCCTTATTAATTTCAAAGCTTCACCCGGCTGGTATGAAAAACTGCGAAAGAAATATAATTTAAAAAATATGAGAATCATGGGTGAAGTAGCATCAGCTGATGAGGAAGCAGCCCGGGAATATAAAACAATAGTGGAGCAGGTTTATAAAAGTTATGATAGAAGAGACATTTGGAATACAGATGAAACGGGTCTTTATTGGAGACTGATCCCCGATCGAACAGTTCAATTACAAAAAGCGGATATTAAAGCCACGAAGATCATAAAAGATAGATTGACCTTATGTTTCTTCGTTAGTGCAGGTGGAAAAAAAAGAGAACCTTTAATCATAGGGTCAGCGGCTAATCCACTTTCATTCCGCAAAAACCCTATTAAATCGCTTCCATTCGTATATTACAATCAAAAATCGGCATGGATGAATTCCGAGATATTTTGATTATCTTAAGAAGTGGAATATTGAACTCATTAATCAAAATCGAAAAATTGCATTATTTTTAGATAATTTTGGAGGACATAAAACTGATACATTATCGAATATAACACTTTATTTTCTTCCGGCTAATACAACGTGCCTTTTTCAGCCTTAAGACCAAGGGTTCATACGGAATTTTAAAATTAATTACAAGCAAGCTTTTGTGAATAAATTGCTTTCGGTTTACCGAACAACTAAGATTTAAGACCCTAAAAAAGTAACTTTATATGATTCTGTGTTACTAATACTACATTCATGGAATAAAATACAGGACTCAACAATCAAAAACTGCTGGAATAAACTAAGTTTTGAAGAAAAGATACAAATATCGTTGAAGATGGCAGTTTGGAACTTATATCAGGATTGAAAAATGGGATGAGGCAACTTTGTGATACAATGATCGTGGATGATTGTATCACAGCAGAAGATCATGTAACAATTGACAGCATGGAAAATATCATGATAAACGAGGCAAGCATATTTATTGAAAATGAAACACTATTATTAAATCATGTCGTCGATAACTTAGAAAAACATCAATCAACTGATCAATTAATACTTAAACATGTTTTGAAGCTACAGAAACTAGTCGAAAATGCTTATCCCGAGCTTATATTGTCAGTTGAAGATTTAAAGGTAAAAATAGAAGAGTTAATAGGTAGAAAATAAATAATTATGGGTTTCCAATGTTTGTTATGTATTTCGTGTAAGATTGTTTGATATTTTTCCCAAAGTGACAATTTTCACTTTCAGAACACAGTTTTATTTTTCCAACCCCTATTCGCTCTCGGAGGTTTTACTGTACCAGTGTGCCTGAAAGGGTTAATTACAACTCAATATATAAGTTTAAATTATTACAGTAAAATATGTGATAAGTATGGCAAGTCAAATGCATTTTTTTATGCTTAAATGCAGGAAAAGTGTCATAAAAAACAGTTTTTTACTTTTTAATGCATCCTTTTCAGCCATTTATTTTATAAGAACCCGGCGTAAATAAACAAAGAATGCTTAACATGATAAAAAAAGGTTATGTTTAACGTATAGACACATTATTCTGCTTATTTTTGCGCATGATGTTTTTCAAACCATCAAATTGTTTGCAAAAAATTATAATCGCATTTTTTTGCATTTTTTTCAAATATAAATGTCAATTATTGCATTTTTGCTGCAATTATGACTTACCCTAGTGAAAAGTTCTACAAATATCTGAGGAACATACGTATTTATCACGCACGTAACCATAAAAATATGTTTAATAATGTTTTATATACAAAATGCAATCGAATGCGAATAGTTTAATGCAGCTATATTCCTTGCTTCATGCATATATTTTAACTGTAAGCAATCTTTTTATACACAAAAGACAAGAAATATTTAGATTTTTGACGTATTTATGTTATAAGTATCTAAACATTGTAACTTTCGGGCGCGAAAATATAACTACAAGTTTGATATCATTTCTATAGCAAATTTGTAGTTATAAAACAATGCGGATTTTTATGGGATTGATCACAAAAAAAAAATATTATACATAATAATCAAAATTAAATCTAAAATTTTAAATTTTTCTCGTACATGTATATGAATTTGCTATACTTCGGGCATGTTTATTTAAAAAATAATCGGTTTATAACGTTATTATTTTTAAATTCGGTTTTTAACTAATTCAAAATAAAAAGGTGTTCTAATAGTGCATTTCATATTTATAAACAGTTTATTTAATACATTTTATAAAATAAAAACGTTTTCTTCAATTTTGCGTAATTTTTTTGCTAAAACAGTTTATTTTATTGCTAAAAACGGGTTATTTTATTGCTAAAAACGGTCTATTTTTTATCCATAAACCTCATCAAAAGAACGAGTTATTTTTCCTTGCACTTAAAAAAGGGTGCTAAATTAAACACCTCCTTACTAAAGCTTGAAAATACTTGGGTTCCAAAAAAGTCAAGTTCGGAAGCACATCAATTTCAAATACCCGGTTTTTTTTTCATGTGTAAAAAAGATAAAGATGTGCGTCTAAGTAGAGAATTTCATAAATTATATATTTTCTATATTATATGTAATTTACGTATATTTGCATAATATTTTATTAAAAAATACTATAAAAATATGTGCAACTTTGTCTTTAAACCACAAAGAGCTGTTCATCTTCCTCCTGTTCATACGGTGTCTTTTTATTGTCTATTATACTTAAAGACTATAATTGGCAAAACACTAAAATAAAAAACGAAGTGTGCTGCCTTGCGCCCAAGTTATGCAAATAAGGCACAATAAGTTGTATTTCCTAAGTGCTTGCCAATAAGCTGTTGTTTCGAACTCCGTGTATGTTAAATACATTAATTGATACGCATTTACATAACACAATAAACAAGACGTCTAGATGTAAACGTGTATTTACAAGGCTTTTTTTGTAAAAAAAAATGTAAAAGTACAAATTGCTTTGCAATTTAGTTTTGTATTATTATTAGCCACAATTTATAGTATAAAGTATCTGTTTAAAGTGTTAAAATGTGTTTTTTTTAGGTAGATTTTGCTAAAAAATATGTATTAAGGCCTGTAAAAATATTACAATTATGTTTGCGTATAAACAACTTTTCCTGAAAATGATCAATTAAAACAAAACATTGATAAAAATATTATTAAATGATCAAACAATAAAAACACTTATAAATTTATGTCAATGCTTTTTTATTAAACTGTGTACGTCGGCCTTGTCTTCCTATTCGTTTTCAATACATATTTGAAAGCATGCACTGAAGGAGAAATAGTATGTTTTAAATATTTATACTCGTCAATAAAATGCACAAATATAAGACGGGAGACAGTTTCATTTGTATTTGCGCAGATTAGCAGCCCCCATATAATCAGGTTTTTCGTTACCGGGCTCTAATAGATTTTTAGGGCCAACCTAGAATTTAAAATTTTGATCAAAATAAGGGGAAGAAAAAATTAAATTGATCAATTTTGTGCAACCCTGTAACGTAACTTGCTGTAAAACTTAATAAAGGTTAACTTAATTTAGTGTAAAGTAAAGCGTCAAATTTGCTGTGTATTCGTCTTATATATGATATTTTGTAGCAATATTACAACTTTTATTTGACCGGAAAAAAGATAATAGAATTTTACGCGTCTAAAAAGTTGCTGTTAAAATTGGGTCTTCTAAAGTCAAAAAAGACGTAAAAGCATAAAAAAGTATTTGATATTTTTTTAGTTAAAAGGTAATAACGAAATGACTGTTTTGTAGCAACGAAATATAAATATTTTATGCATCCTTGCTTATTTGTAGTTTTAAATTAGCACTTTATATTTATAAGTATATAGAGCATGAATTCTTTTTAGAAATTAATAACAAAATGTTCATACAAAATATAAAACTTATTTAGTTTTTTTAATATTATCGTATTTCTCATATTTATGTATCTTAAACTGCATAAAATGTGTTAAAGTTTGTGTTGGGCCTTTTTGGTTCTATTTAATTTTAATTTTTGTCCTCTAAAAAAACCCGGGTCCCAAAAAATCAATAAAAAAGCGAAACACATATTACCCGAGTTTCGGACCCTTACTCTTTACATGTTTTTTTAGTGATTAATCTTTATATTAGAAGCAAAAGTTACAATTACCTACATAAAATAGTATTAGAAAAGTTTTTAGAAACTAATAAAAGGTGAACACCTTATACGATAACCTGACATTTTATATTGTTTAATGCTATATAGTCAGAAAGATTTATTTGCCGCCGATTACAATACCGTGGTTAAATTAAAAAAAAAGAAGTAACAAATCAAATTACCAAATCAAAAAAAACTCTAAAAATATGTATTTTATCTTAAAATCGATGGTTTTTTACCTTTTTCTTCCATTTGCAAAAAAAACGAGATTTTTTTTATTTTTTTTAATTTTTTTTGAAAAAATATTAAAATGTAGAACGTAATTCCGTGAAAATTACATGTTTTATGTATTTACTAAAAGTATTATTGCTTGTTTTGACTTTTGGTTTTGTTCCTTTGTGTCTTAAAGTCAATGAAATGGCAACAATATGAAGTCAGGTGTCAATTTATTACAAAAAAAATTAAATGGACAAAAATTTGTTTTTTTTCATTAACATGTTTTTAAAAATGTTTTTTTTTTTAAACCAAAAATATAAAGGTTTTTTTTACATCAACCGTGGCTTTAAAAACTGTTTTTTTTGAAAAAAATCATAATAAACTTGCATAAAAAACTGTAAAAAAATAATCTAAAGAGTATGTGTTTAGTACTTTATATAACGATAAATATAAACAAATAATATAATATAATATACATTGGACATCTGACTATTTTAGATAAAAATCCCGTGCGCTTTTGCGTATTTGATTTTTTAAGTTGTCAGATATTTTGCTTTTTTTTTTTGTAACATTTTTTAGGTCGCCTATGATATGGAAAAAAAATCGCAAGAATTGACATTCTTAATGGCCATATATTGTATGGCCATTATGAAAGAGTACTATTATTTTGCCGGAATCTCTAAGTACGAGGAGTAACTAGCTACGTGTAGAACCATTCATTAAAATGTGTGTGCACATCATCGGCCAGCAAATTACTGTAAACGACTTGAGTACAAGTTAACAACAAAAATGACTTTAAAATTAGGATTTACTTCAATTGCGCTAGTTAAAACAGAACCATGTATTTTAAACGCGCCTTTAATACGCAATATGGTTTTTAGAAAACTGATTACTAAACAATATTTTCTATTATAAAATATAAAAAAAAAACTATTTTCCGTGTACGATTTAGTTCGTTTGGCAAATAATTAAAGACTTAAAGAAACTAGAAATCCATTTTAAATATCTAACTAATTCTGAAACTTCGGGTTTGTATACATGATCATTCATAATTAAAATTATGTTTGCCAAGGGCGTGTCTCGTTCGGCAAATAAACGTTCATGCCAGCGATCATTTTTATAAGTACACCGTCTTTTTTGAATTGGGTATGATTGATGTTTATATATATAAATACATAAGAATTTTGTGTACATAACAGCTATATCATGTTGTGCACCGGCATGCACAAAACTAAATTTAGATAAATTTCATTTCAGGCATAAAAGTTTAAAAGTGAACGAGACACGCCCTAAGATGTTTTTACAAACACGAAAATGAACACAGTAATGAAAAACTAAATACAAAGTATGTTGTTACACTTAAAAATAAACTAAAGAATAAAAAAAAAAAAAAAAAATCATTTATAAGTTTTAAAGTAAAAAAAACTACGGTGTAGATTTTGTAACTATATATGTAGATTTTACTGTCAGCTACCTCTTTTGTTTAAATTTGCTGTAATCTTTTGTTCTTAAAATAAAAAACAAATTTAAAAACATAAATAATTTTTATATGCAGTTATCTTGAGTTCTAATAAGGTATTTTGTATATAATGTTTTTTTTGATGATTAAAGGTAACCAAAATAAAATTTCTTTGCCAAAATTTCTACTTGTTTTTTACCGAAGAATTTTATATATTTTGGATACAAGTTTGCCCGTAGTATAAAAAAAATACTTGGTTTTTTTGTACCCGACTGCATATGTAAAGCATAATTGAAACTTATTTTACTTATTAAATGGGAAAATTTCCATATAAACTTCACATTATTTGATTTTTTTTTGCAATTTGTATAATTAGTTAAAATTATATATAGAATATTGTGTCTTAGCATAATTTACACGCATTCTATATTGTCCTTGCAAAAAACGATGCAACGTCACAAACCAATTTTTTTACTGATGTATAAAAAAATCTTTTTATTAAATAACAGTTATTTTGTGATCTAATTTTTTCCATTGTAAAGACTCTTATGACATCTATTTCTATATAACAAAATGCTTTTAAAATAGCCAATAAAAGAAAAAAAGTTATTTAAGGGTCTGTTAAAAGTACATAGTAATGTTAGGTAATAGACTTTTTTTTCAAGCATCCTTTCAATATAGGCTCCAAAATAAATTTTTTCACCCCCAATAACAAAAGAATGCCCAGGTAAAGTTTACATTACTAGTAATACACTTTAGTTTGTTACAGGTCTACCCAAACTATATATCATATTTAGTAATTTTGCAAAACTAATGTACGTCTCGCCTCAAAGATACTCTTTAATTTAAGTTTCATGGGATCTTAGTTACAAAAAAGCAAATAATATAGCGCTCAATACTGTAAAACATATATATTTTATATTTTTGTTGATTTTTGCAATATTTTTTATTTTTTACAAGTTTATACTAGGCTCCTATAATATAAAAATTAAAAAGTCCTGTTTATATGTCTTATCTTTGTACTATTTTTCTAGTTCTTTTTTCTTTTTATAGTTTTTAAAATTGTTTTTGATTCTTATAAGCTTCAAAATAACCCTACGGTTTTTTGTTGTGGTAGAGTTGTAGGGTAAGTAATTCATTTATAAGAAAGAAAAAAAAGCATGATCTTAAATAAGAAAATTAAAAAAAAAGCTATACGCAAAAATATTTTTTACTTGCTAAATAGAAACAGCTTGTATTACCATTTAATGCCTAAGGACGATGCTCTGTAATGCGTTTTTTTTGCATTAAAAAAGCGAAAATCTGCAATATATATGTAATTTTGTTTTTATAGTGAAACTGAAACAAAACTTTTTTTCTGATAACAACTGTAGAATAAATCTGTTTTAAAGGGGATTTTGTTGCTATCATTTGCACATAAAGGTGTGATTTCAAAAAAGAACTGCACAATCTGTATAATATAGTCATAACTTTATTATTCATATCTCGGTTTTCGGAGCGCATATTAATTAGTAGATTTTTAGATTAAGATTTTGCTTTTAAATCTTTCGCACACAAAACGTACAATCAAAAAGGTGGACTTTAGACAAATCCCATGGAATTGTTTGATTTGCATTACTGCTGAAAATAAGGTTAAATAAATGCCTGCTATACTGCTTTAAGTTTTTTATAGGCATTTAAGTACAGGATCAGTGTATATCTAAACTACGAAAAACATTTTGTGTCTTAAAAATATAAAAAACGATGCCCGCGTAAATAAGCGAAAAGCGATTGTAAACGTTACAACTTTATACAAAAAAGTCACTATATTTATCAGTTAAAAAGAATTAATTAAAAAAAACTACTACTTAAAATCTTTTTGTTTAAATCGAGCCTGGTGTAATTTATTTTTTAGACTATTACTCTTTTTTTACTTTAAACATGTTAAACCTCGACTATCCGGTAATTCGGTTATACGGCAAAAAAAAAAAATATTCGGTTGTAAAACTACAACTAAACATGTTTCTACTGTAATAACTCGATCTTCTGATTTTTTGGGAGTTAAAGTATTGTGTATATAAAATTTCTAGCGCATATATTTTTGTTTTGTAGATAGACAAATATAAATATTTTTTAGATAACAACCAGTGGTATTTGAATATTTTTGGATATATAACAAAACAAATTTTATTTTCGTACTATGTAAATCATTATACGCGTTTCATTAATTACACTTAGCACGGTAGATTTATTGTCGGATTATTAGCTAGAATCCAATTTTTTTGGCCGCCCTTATTAAAAAAACCCAAACTTGTTCAGACAAAAAGTGTAAGGCAGATTTATAGCTTTGTATAAAGAGTTTGTAAAACGGAAGCAAAAAAATTTTTAAAAGGTAAAAAAACATAAAAAAACACAATATTTATATTTATTGTATTTAATCATATTCTATCTTTTTTAAAACCCTTACCCGAACCCTCTTTAATATAACCAATAGGAATCTTCTTTTAAAGTTTTTACTTTTATTACGCATTCTGCACGCATACGTATTGTCATTAAAGTCTTCTATTTTTTAACATGACTTTTTGATGTCACTCCAAACAAAATGTTTTTTTCTAATGTCTCTTTTTGTTCCTGTGGATGTGTTGTCTTCGACTTAATCCTAATGCGAAACCTCTGTTATAACGAATTAAATGCGGTAATAATTAAGAGTTAAAGAGTATTGTAAAATTTTTAATAGTAACAAAAAATAATTTCCATGGGACTATTTCTTCAAACAAAAAACATATATGAATATATGCACAAATTTATCATATAAAACAAATCGCAAGTTTGATTCGTTTTTTATCTACGTGCTAAGATTAACATTTTTAAGTGGTAGTTTTATATTTACATGTTTTTTAACGTTTTTAAAAATGCATTTACATTTTATATTATTACATTTTGTACTAACAAAAAAAAATTAATGTATATATTACAGTGGATTTTTTCTGATATACACAGTAGATTTTGAATAGCTTAAAACCGATTATAAATTTTATCAACACGTTTTTTTATCAGTATTACATTATTTTTAGGCATATAAATATTTTTGTTTAACCGTAAAATGGATTTTTTCAATTTTTCTAGTGGTTTTGTACTTGCAAATGTACACTTTTTTCAAAAAGCACTTAAAAAAAGCACCTTGGAAAATTTTGAAAAATAAAAATTTAACGCATTGAACATGACGTTCGATAAGTGTTAAGTTTATTACATTTTTGTTCTTTTTACGGCATTTACAACTGCAGTCTATAAGTGTTAAACAGAAAGAGGGGGTTGACATATACCCCTGCAAGTATTCTAAAAAGGTGTCTTTTTTAAGCTACGTTTTACTTTTATGATACATATATAACTTTTTCACCTTAAAAGCAATATAGAATGGCAATTATCGCACTTAAATTTTATTTGCGCGTGTAAAGCAGTTTTTTTGTATCTTATATTAATCGACAATTTGTTATTGAAAAAAAAAACTGTAACCAAAATATAGGGGTTTTCAATCAATCTCGTATTGTTTGCAACCAATCGGGACCTAATTGCAAACAATCTCGACCTTTTGCAATCAATCACAGAACTTCGCAATCAAACTCGTCTTATTTGCAATCGACCTCAAACTTTGGCAATCAATCTCGAATTGTTTGCAATCAATCTCGACAAGCTTGCAATCAATCTCGAGCGATTGCAATCAACATCAACCTGTTTGCAATCAATCCTTGACGCAATTTAATTGCAGAAAAATACTTAAAGATTGTTGGTAATAATAAAAAATAAAAAGCAAAATTTTAACATACATTAACAAAATTTAAACAATAATACGACGAAACTATTGCAGTTTGTAAAATTTATAAAAAATATTTATTTATAGACCTCGGAAAGTATATAAAAATAAACATATTATTGTTATAAAAGATTTTGGTAGGTTGTTGTGGTGTTAGTATATGTATCCTTGCCGTTTTATTTAAAGATATTAAATTCTCAAGCGATAAAAATGCTAAAATCTGGTATTTGATTTTAAATAATGGTTTTTTTATAATTTATCTAATTTATACACTGTAAAAACGTAAAAATACATTTCAAATACTAGATTTTAACATTTTACTATTTGAATATAAAAGATCTTTAAATAAGACGGCAAATATACATATAATAAACTTAAAAACTCATCATAATCTTTATAAACAATTTTTATGTTCATTTTTATTTACTGTCCGTGGTTTATATATCAATATATCTCTAAAATTGTCCAATCTTTAGTATTTTTGTCGTAGTATTCGTTAAATTATGTAAATGTATGTTAAAACTTTGCTTTTTATTTTTTCTTATAACCAACTATCATTAAGTATTTTTTTAAATTAAATTGCGTCGAGATTGATTGCAAATATGACGATGTTGATTGCAATTGGCCGAGTTTATAAGCAAAGTGGTCGAGTTTGCTTGCAAACCAGATGAGGCTGATTGAAAACGGTCGAGATTGATTGCAAACAGTTCGAGGCGATTGCAAAGGACGAGATTGATTGCAAACGGTCAAGGTTGATTGCAAACAGAACAATATTGGTTGGACACAATACGAGATTGTTTGAAAAACCCTATAATTTAGAGTTGAAAATACTTATGATTTTTTACAACCTTGGTTTAATAGTCGGTGCATTTGTTTTATAAAAATATACTGCATAAAAATATACACAAAATTATAAATACTTGTATTTTTGAGTGTATTAGACGGATCGAAGTATTTATAATATCTAAATAATATTTAGTAAGTTGAAAAAAAATACTGTTTTTCTGGTTAGATACAATGCATATTCTGTTCTGAAAAAATAAAGACGATCAAGTTATAAATAAAAAATACATCCTTTTATTTTAATATAGTACCTGTGCGGACAATTTTTTCATTTACGCTTTATCATATAGAAATAAACAGTTTCGGCAAAAAAAAATATAAAAAAGAAAAAATTGCATAAATTTATATTCCATTAAAAATGAAATTTTTTACATATTTTACCCCCTGAAAAGACAATAAGCAACTTCGCCAAAGTTAGTTTTTTACAAAAAGTTTTAGGGAAGTAAATACGAATTACAGATATGTGACACAAAATGCAGGAGAAGTAACAAAGGTGCACAGAAAGTAAACTTTTACCTAGTAAAGGATCACATAGACTTGCAAAACTTAAGATATAAGCTATGTCAAAGTTAAATGTCTTAAGTCCGTTTACTGCAATCGATAAATTTAAAAAGATATTAGGTAGGTCAGACTACCTCACGGCTACAATATTTTTGCGTTTTTTCGGGTGTTTCTAACAGGTTTTTCAGAAATGCAGATACACTAAAACTTCTATTATTAACAAAAAATCATGAAAAATTACTTTGTAAATTTTTATTTAAAACCCATAAATATATGTATTTTTTTATCAAACAATAAAAAATACTCTTGCTTTTGTATCTGACAATTTTAACTTAAATTTCCCCGCAGGCCATGTATGGTGTTTTACCTATAGATAATATCAATGTATCTCTAGTGTTTTTTAGTGTAGATGTAGAGTAAAAATATGTTTGGTTTTTTTTATATAGGTAATATTTCGCCTATAGTAATAATTTTTACACAGCTTTGCTACGGTGAAAATTATTACTATAGGTAAAATTTTACCGATATTAAAAAAACCAAAAATGATTATACTCTACAGCTACACTAAAAAATACCCAAGGATAGAAAACATTACAAACAACATGAAAAATAAAATATTCATCTATAGGTAATATATTTGTGCTTTTTTACGGCTGACATTTACCTATAGGTAAAAAACCATACATGTCCTAAGACTTAACAAAAAAATCGAATAAACAAATTACAGTTTTTTATAAAATTTAACTTTTAATGTAAGCGTTTTTATTTGCCCCAATCTATACTTACGTACTTTTCTTTTTTTTTCTTGTACAAAATTGTCATCTTTAGAAACTGTCAACTATAGAATTTTTAGTGTAATTAGACAAAATCGACAAAACCACCTAGAAAAAATATAAAGATTTTTTAGTATAACTTTTAAAGGCAAAAATTGGTCAAACACTACCGATTAGGTTCGGCTTATTTTTTGCTGGCTGATAATACTAAATGGGCATGTCATAGCATTTTATATATGCAGCTAAGTCAATTGGACTTTATATTTGATCTTGCACCACTTTGCAATGAAACAAACCTTGATTCTACGAGTACCTAACTTGGTTTACAAAAAAGATTGCTATAATAATAGTACTTGAAAAAAATATTCAATATTTTTTGGGAATAATTAGTGACAGTAAAACCAATAGCCATATAGTTACCATACTAGTAATAGATCCTACATTACTTCTATATGATCTGGCCTTTACTAAGTAATTCTTAAAAAATACCTACTACATTTTTAAATTGAAATCTCTTATGTTTTGTCGTAGAACACTATAACAAAATGGTAAATTGAGATACAAAACAATGCTAGCACCCAAAAAAAAACGATAATAGATGGCAGGGGTTCCGAAAAAAATATTCCATATCCCATATATAGCCACAGATTATGGCCATTATAGAGGGGAATCAATTCCATATTTTTTCCATAATTTCCTACTCCTAATAAATATTAAAAATTCGGAAAAAACAAGTTCTTAATAAAATTAGTCGACCAGAAAAAATATGAATGTTTGAGTTGCAAAAAAATCACGAAAAAAACTATAAGATAAAGGTTATACCAGTTTGATATTCCATATTTTTAAATTATCCCAACTTGTTGACTCTCATGATTAATGCAAAAGAGTTGGATTTATTTTGCCTTTTTAATAAAAGCTCTGGACAAAGAGCAAAAAATATGTAAATGTTAATGTTTTTTAGGTTCTTTGTTTATCAATAAAGCCAAAATATGGAATTCCTTTAACATTTCGGTTAAAATATGGACAAAAAAATATAAATATATGGGTTTCCATAATGGCCATTATGTGGAAAATTCCATTTCTGGCTCCCATATTATGGCTATACCATAATCAGAACCCCTGATAGATGGGATGGCAAAAATGTACTTGGTATAAAAATACAGTATATAAAAGACAAATGCAAGATTAGACGCTAATTTAGACGCTTTTACTGCAACAAGTCTGTAAACCTGCCTTGAAATCGTTGCTATAAGTAAAGAAATAAATAAAATGGCAACGACAACAAAAAAATTGCAGGGTTAGGTTACCCTTCCTTTAATGCAAGTATCATATGATTCATAATTTCTTCATTGTCTGTTAATAAGAAAGTATTTACCTCAAGCAACACCGATTGTCAACAATCCAACATTTGAAACTGCTGTTGTAAAACATTAGGATACAGAGAAAGAATTATGACAAATGCAGGGTTAAACATCAGCTTGTTTGAAACAAAATACAAACATGTTTTCTAATGATTTTTAATTCATGAAAATATTTCCTTTCCAGGGGGAATTCATAAAACTGAAAAATAAATCTGTAAATTACCATCAATATACACATCTACAGTATAAACCGGCCATATTTTATTTGTGGAAGGCTTGTTACGTCAGTTTAAGATAGCTATTAGATTATCGAGACATAATATGCCCTCATTGAACTTTGTATGTTGATTATAATCGAGCAAATGAAGGATTATTGCTAAAAAATATTTTTGAAACAAGATGAGAGTAACAAAAAAACAATAAATACTAATATAATTATATATATATATATTTTTACATTATAACCGTAAAGTTCCAAAAGTAAGAACAGGGTTTTAGTAGAAAAATTACGTCAAAACCCGTCAAATAAAAAATTACTTATTTTTGTCATGTCAAATTTTTTTGAGTTTGGACCTTATTATCGGAACTTTACGGTACTTATTTTTATTCTTATTTTACTTCTTTCATTTTTTTCCCATTTTTGGCAATTATTGCTATTTTGTATTGCGACAAAAAAAACACCCCTTCCATTACTATGTCATACCATATTTGCAATCCCTGGGAATACACAATTTTATTTTTTCAATTTTGAAATGAAATTCCTAAATATAAGGAACAGTTTTGTGATAGAGAATACTAAACGCATGAAAAAATCCAAATGACCTTTTTCCATACATTTTCCCTTTTAATTTAGACATGAAATTCCAAACAAAATTTTTAGAAACACGCCCCAAATTAGAATCGATAGATGTCCATCTGTATATAATTTTTGAAAGGAACGCGCAACTAACAACACTTTTTTGGTAAAAAAATGTTAGGCTTCATATATTTGTGAAGTTTTTGAAACATACACACTTCACTATATTATTTTGAAATACGACTTTGGAAGCAATTTTTAGAAATTTTCTATGTATTTTAATTATGAAGAATTTTTAGCAATTCTTTGTTTGGAACTGATAAAAACAAAGCCAAGCTTATATTTTTCTAAGTCGAGTTTTTAATTCAAAATATTTTATGTCTATCAAAAAGCTTTATATGTACCGCAATGTGCAGTATAATCGTTCTTTTACAACCCCGTTTTATTTAGTTAATGTATTGGCCAGTGTCGTAGCCAGAAGGGGCAGGAGGTAGCCCCTTTTCAAAAAAAATGCGCTTTAGCTAAAGTTTTTTTCTGCATTTTTGTGCTGTAGTTTGCGACAGAAAACAGTGTAAGACAAAATTATACAGTTAGGCTGTATTAAATTTAACAAATGTCGTTTTTTGAAACGTAAAATCTTGAGTTTTACACCCTTTTTTAATTCAAACCTACTTTCTTACAGCTGTTTACAAACACTAGCTATCTAGTGACATAAAAAGTGCAGTGTGTTTACAATGATATACATTACATAAATACATGGTTGCATAAAGGCAACGATATTTTTGTGTTTCCGTATTTTTACAGGATTATTATTCAACGTTTATATTTAATATTGCAAAAATGTATTTTTTGCAGAAAATCGTGCTAACGAAATTATTATATACTGTATTGTTATTACTGATAAATTCTATAATAACAAGTTTCCCTATACAGGTTATTTTTTTCATAAGGAGTATAAAAGTTTTACTCATGAACATTATCCCGCTAAAAACAGTTACTTTCATACTCTAATAATACATTTATATTTTACAGCAATATTTTTTGTTGCAAAACATTTATTCATATTAACAACAAAGTTATGGATTTTTTAATATCCATTAAAAAAAAATACAGCAAGAAACAGTCATTGAAGTGTTATAAAAACAATCCTGTAAAAAAGATGCACGTACAGTACGTTCAAATCTTTAATCGGTGACTAGAAAAAAGTCACTAGAGTTTTTGTGTTTTTATTTGTAAACTCGACTCTAAGTTATCTTTAAAAAAAATATACGGCTCACGTGTTATTTTTATATGTTTTAAAAGTCAATATTTCTAACTCCTCTCAGGGGCGTCGGCAGGATTTGTTTTGTGTGGGGGGGGGTTATTATATAATGGGGCTAAAAAGTGAACTCCGTGAAATATTTTATCCTAAAAAAAATATTTTACTCATGTTTTAAAAAAAAAATAATTTATCAAGAGGGGTTATGCACAATTTTTTTACCCCTAAATTTAGACCCCCCTTAAATTCAGGCGTAAAAAAAATCTGGAAGGGGGGGTTTTGTCCCCCTATCCCATCTTAGCTACGCCTATGAATCCTATATGATTGACGTTAAACTAGAGGCAGATAAACTAAGGTATACACCGTTTTATATGGATTTTTTATCTAATCTTAAATTGATAGAATTCGCCGTAAACATATTTAGTTTTTTCTTCGTATAAAATACTTTTAAAAGCAACAATTGCATCTTCTACACCATAATCGCTTTTTTAGAAGTCTGAAATTTGTACCAGGGCCGGCTTTAAAGATAATGGGAGGGGCCTAGTTTTTTGTAAAAAAGGCCCCCTTTTATACTAGGGGTAACGCCGAACTTTCAAACAAAGCTTACGTCTGATATTTTTGACACACAATCGCTATAATTCAAAGTATAATTTTTGTAACTTTAAATATTGTACTAATATTTTTTTATAAATCTTGTTTTTAAATCATTATAAGATTTTACAAAAAAATAGTTTAGGCACCAAAAAAAGAACCCCTAAAATACGAAAAGTAAATTTTTTGATGGAAAATATCTTCATGTTTCTTTTTTATAGGTAAGGTCAAGTCTTTCGTAAAAACACCAGAACCCAAATGAACTCAAATGCCAAGCATAAGCGAGCCAGCTACGTACTACGGAATACAAGAATTCTAGAGCCTGACCTGTAACTAGCTTGGTAAAACGATTATTCCCGGGAAGATGCTTTTTTTCTTGTCAAAGGGCATTAAACACCGTGCCCCTGGGTTAAACTCCGGATTTGAAGCGGCATGTATAATGTCAAAGATAGACAGGCCCGGATCTATTGTCAAGAAGAGCGTGAAGGCAGTTTCTTAGTTAGTTCGTCGCAAGTCTCAAGTGATCGAAGCAATAAAACGCAGTATTCGGGTGTTTTACCTGTTTCATTCACTCATTGCTTCAAGTGTGCCAAAAAGCGAAAAAATGCAGTAGCTCGTACATTTTATTGCAAGATGGCAACAGAAAAGCAAGAAAACCTATGCGTTGACAGCGTAGAAAGAAGAATTTTTTTATAAATACCGATTTTTTCGTTATCTGGCTGTCCTAGCAATCGCTTGTCTAGAAGTTGGGTAGGCTTATTTTTATCACACTGAAAAAAAAAACAGGACGACCGTCTGTGTACAAAGTAGAGAAAGACAAATATAAACGCTTATTAAAGATATACGGTCACAAAAACGAACAAGTAAGCGTCACACAAGTTAACTTGCGTACCATTTTCAGTAGTATACCAGTAAGAAAGGTTATGTTATGCATTTACCCTTAACAGCATTGTGGTTCTAATGCTTGTTCGTCTTTTGAATATTTAACTAAGATATTAAATCTGGGCCACGAAAAAGTAATACGTTCATATAAAAACAAAACAGCGTAATTTATCAAGCTAAGATTTTTTCAGTCAACTTTTTTTTTGGCAGCAAAGATTTTTTCTATGCACGTCAAATTCTTATTTTTTGACAAAACCATAAATTTTTACTGTAGTTAATAAAAGTATAGAAATAATGTAAAAAGTCTATATGGGTTGTCTCCGATACTGTTTTTCCAGATCTCTTATTATGCGAATACCTGTAGATAATGTGTATCTATTTTACTATCAAAAACAAAGTATGAAAACTGTTGTCTACATTTTGACAAAACAAAAGCAGTTGTTCGTTATTTTGTGGTACATTTTTTTATTAAGAGTCTTTTAATTAGTCATAATTTACTGACGATTGTCACGTATTGATTAACTTACATACGCAAGAATTTATCCTTTTACAATCGTGCATCTGATACTATGGTTTCCACACGTAATAACAGATATTTTTTTTTTATAAGCTTTTTTTAAAAGTATATTTTAAATGTAAAAGAGTTTGTACTTATGTATGAAATCTATGCATGTTGTCATATTCTAATAGGTTAACATGTTAATTTGTCTGTACGATAAGAGAATACGAGCTTGTTGTGCATGTTAAGGTTAATTTTTCTTGCAGTATAGTGAAAACAAAAAATATGTTTACTTATATATAAATAGACTTTTTACCCTTTGCATTTTATATAAAATACATATTTTGTTGCTGTTTTATAATAGAATTTTATGAAAGCAATCGCAATTTAGCAGAAACACTGTCACTATGCTACAAAAAAACAGAGACAGTCGCACATTCAAATTTTTTTTTCGCACTAGATTTAAGTTGTTTTGGTACTTAAGCTAGCTTTTATATCTATATTCATGTAAATTGAATGTATAGTGCTATGATTTAACATTTTTTGTTGACGTTTTAAAAGGTAAAAATTTATAAAATCTTTTTAAAAAAATATTCAAGGTATGAGTGCAAGTAAAAAAACATCGGCGCCAACAAAGCATGTATAGAGAAATCCATATAGTTACATCGTGGTTTTAAATGCACATGTATTTTTTTGGAATATTATAACTGCTTTGGTGTAGTTTTTAATATTATATGTAAGTATTAATTTTTATTGCACATATGGCGTAGTATAATAAATATGTATGATCTGTTCTTTTCTCGTATTTTTACCACGTGCATTTTTTTATAATATTTTGATTTTTTCAGTATAGCACATACGTAGATTATTAAAGTACTACAGTGTTTTCTTCTCATAACATATAAAAGGGTATTTAAAAAGGTTTGTCTCTTTTTTCCATATTTTTTTCAGAGTGTTCAGATTGAATTTTTGTCTGCAGTAGACAAAAAAAATTCTGTTAAATACAAAATTACGACTTGCACGAGGTAAAAATAATAAACAGTAACTGATGCCCTTGTAGAAAGGAACCATGTGGCCGGTTCAGTTGCGTAACCAGGGGGGCAAAGGCAGCAAATGCCCCTCAAAAAACTCAAGTCTGATTTAAGGGGTTTTCCTTTTTTGGGGGCATATAAAACCCCCGAAAATCATACTTTTTAAAAATTTGTATTTTAGAATTTTTTTGGAATTTTTTCATAAAAAATAAAAAAATATTTTTTTGTTGCTTTAGCTTATTTTTTTTGCCCTATCAAAAAACAATCCTGGTTACGCCCCTGGGTCGGTTCATCCTTTGACAGTAACCTTCCCGTATATTGCATGTATTTACTTGCATTCTTTTTTACCAACTAAAACTGTTTATTTTTGTTGCTTTTTATTTTCTTACGTAGCATATTTAAAGTTTTTCAGTGTATAAATATATGATGTAAACACGGATTTCGTTAAAGTAAATAATAGATTTAAAACTGAAACATATGTTTTTGTTTTTAGTTTATAAGATAACGCTAGTTCTTTTAATTTGTAACATATTTTTAAGGTATACAGAAGGATCGTTTTGTGCAGTTAACCTTATATAAAAAACTGATTGATATGTTTATGTTTAAAAATATATATTAATGAGTACAAAACACTACAATGAAAATTGAACGTATTAAGTTTATGCATATTGTAATCGTTGTAAATACTACAAACTAATCTTGTTTGAGTTTATTCTATTTTATGGATAAAATTAACAAAAAAAACTTTTAAACTTAAGAAAGTTATACAATGGGTCTGCAAAACCCCAATAAAAAAAAGCCCGGAGTAACAAAGAAACTTTACAAAACAGTTTTCCAGACTTCTAGGATTTTTATATGTATTGAAAGTAACCCTTTTTTGCAATTTTTTTACAGTAAAAATATTGAAGTTATATTCCCGGGGTGTTTTTGTATAGACTATAGCATATAAAATGCAAGAAAAGCTTTGTTTTGCTTTAAAAAAAGGTTTAGGTATGATAAACACGTGTACGTACTGTTCAGATATTTATAAACTGGATAGATTCCAGTATTTACCTAAAAGCTCAAAAGATGTACAACATTTTAGTACTTTATTATAACACTTTAAGGCATAATCTAAATAATAGCTATTAACCAAGACAAAAGTATTATATCAGTGTGAAAACATTTTTATATAAAAATGGAAAGCAGAGGTCATACAAACAATTAAAACAAGCAATTTTGTTTAATTATTTAAAAGCAAAATTTTCAATGCCTTATTATAAATTGGCAAACCATACTTTTTTGTTGTGCAGAATTGCGGAAAATTTGTACTTTTTGTATATACATAGCATTTTATTTGCTGTTTACACATATTAGTATAAATAAAATTATACAAGATCGTAAAAATATGTAATTCCACTGTTTGACACTTTGTTTGGTTAAGAAATTTATTTGTAGTTTCTACATGTGTTATACCAGTTCTTATATTTACAGCTTAATCTTAATAATTTCAACTGGTTTTTGAACTTGTTTTTTGTCCTTATTTTCGAACTTTTGCTTCTACCAAAAAGCATTCGTTTATGTCTTGTTTTATATCATGAAAAAAGAAATATGCAACTATAAGGACTGAAATACTTTTTTCGTTTTTCTGGACTTTTGAAAAGTTCTAGATAGAAGCAAGTAATAAGAATAAAATATTGAAAAAGTTTGTAAGAAAACAATTACAAAAAAAATTGTTTTGTATCTTATTTTACTTAGTTATAACGCACAACATTTTTTTGAAATCAGCATTTTAAATTTGCCTCAAAAGAGTGCTAAAGATAGAATATACGAATCCAGGTGTTATAAAACAAGTTTTCCGTGGCATATTATATTGTTCCTATAAAATCTTACAAACAAAATGTAATCTGTGGGCTAAAATATACCCAGTTGCACGCCTATACTATATATAAATATATGCATGTATACAACCCACTCACCTTGATGTTTATCCAGCAAAAAGGTGCTCACAAATGGTTGATAGAAATATAACAAAACTATGTGTTCAAATTAGATTATATAATTTTGAATAATTACGCAGAAAAAAAACATTAGAATGGCATATAGGCCAGTGGTAAAATTTTTTTATCAATGTGGTTTACTTTGGATATTAACAATGACTAAAAACAGTTAAAGAATACAAGCATGGACTTTATTACGAAATGATTTTCTTTTAGTCAAGCGCTTTCCTAAACACTAATACCAAAAAATCAATTAGAAAAAGACTCCAACTATAAACGCTAAGGCTAAGCAGTGGTATCGCGCGTATATGACAATCTCTTGATACTATGCAGTTATACTTGTTTGTCGTGAATTATAAAAAGAAAAAAAAAATTGTCTAGACTGGAGCTAAAACTGCATAAAACGTTTTTTCTGGTTATAAAGATTTTATTGCCCGCTTATACAAGCTTTGCGTTTTTTTAACGATTTTCAGACTATTCCAATGTGAAATTCTTGTTCATATGATCAAAAAGAGGAACTAGAAAAAATTATTCTTTAATACTTACAACAAGTTCAAATAGTAATAGTTCATGTTGTCTTAATCTTTTTACATCGGAATTTAGTAAGTGTTAAGTTTTACATATTCTTTTAATTTTAAGGCTATATTTACGGGCATAAATTTGCCGTTAGGCATTTTAGAATAGGTTTTTGGTGCGTTAAATGTTTTGCCTTTTGTTTAAAAGATATTTTGCGTATATTTTATATAGTTTTTTTTATATATAAGTTCATACAATTCTATTCGTTTTTTAATAGTATTTTTAGCTTTAAGAAAACATTTTAAATGGGTTTAAATCAAAATACAGATTGGTGATCCCGGGATCCCGTTTTATTTTTCGACAAAAGTTCTTTAATTTTTGTATCTGTAATCTCGGGATCCCGGGATTAAAATCCTAGGTAAAGCCTTTCGCAAATATAAAATTTTAAATATATTTTAAAAAATATATGTGTAAATTACGTTTAGGGTACAAACATCGTCAAATAATACTTTATTGTATTTTATCGTACTTAGTCAGTTTTTTCAAAATCAGCCCACGGTGGGTAATAAACAGAAATCTTTTAATCAGGAATTTTGCAAAAAAGTTTTCATAAAACCCAAAAAAAAATTAAAGGCAGTTGATCCTAAAAAAAGGGGAACTGACGATCAAATTACATTCTTTTTACAGTTAAATGTTTTTTTATGGGATTCTACATGGAATCACATATAAAAATAAAAATATTTTTTAAAATACTAATACATTTAAGCATACTAGATAAAAAGTAGTATAAAATTGTGTTTCAAATTTTGCATTTATAATTGCGATTTGTTTGCAAAATATTCAATATATGTAAAACCATTATATAGTATTGCAATAATTTACCAGGCTCCATACACATTATTTTTTTATGTCGTTGAAAAACTTTATTTGCATGCTTTGAAGCAGCAGTATACACCTTACAAGTCTGTTGGCCAAATATACTATTTTTTATAAGTCAAAGTAAAAAAAAAATATGCAATCAAAATTTAAAACGCTTGAAAAAAATCAAGTGTTGACTATTTTTTTATTTGAAACTGTATAAATTGTTACCCTTAAAAACCTTACTTTTGATAACTATTGTAAAATTTTTTGTTGTTAAAAGTTGCTTTATCTGGTCTTAGAACAGAGAATGTATTACGAAATTTACTTATGATGTAGATTTACGCTTCTATCAAAGCCTCATGTTATCTCACATACTAATTAAATATTCAAAAAAGCACAAGTTCGTTATTTTTCTTCTACAAAATCTCTAGAATCCCAGAAATGCGTTACAAATGTCTTATACCAAGCTTTTTTAGGGGTACAGATTTTACACTAAATTTACACAAATTCTGCTAATAACACAAAAAACAGTAATTGTGTATAAACTTACAATGACAATTTGGCTCAAATCGATTTCCAAAACCATACATGCATACAATGTAGAAAATCTGTAGTTACTACTACAAAAAGTTTTTTTGCATCATGCGGAACCTACATAAAAGGCAGCCAACGATAATTTTTTGCAATTTATTAACAAAATCACATCTTATTACGGAATGTTTCTAAAAACGAATACATACTTGTTTTTTTATTGATTTTGCGTATACTTGCATTCTGGTAAAAAAAAAGTGTCAAAAGACACATATCTAGGTACAACGGTATAATTAAAACGTCTTAATTTAAAAAAAACATTTTTTTTTAATGATTATAGTATATGCGGTTTTGTCGGTACTAAATAATGACCTGACAAGTTCAATTTTTTTTTGACAGTCAAAAGGGTGTCACACAGGGTTTATACCTGTGTTCCATTGTAGCTTATAAAGCCCTATTTATAAGTTTGTTTTGACGGGCCCGCCCCCGCCCCTCCCCCCCCCCCCCGCCCCGTCCGATCCCCCCCCCCCTCCTTGCCCATAAACCCGGCGCTGACTTAAACCCAAACTCAAATTGTTTTATACCGGTTATATTGTTTTGCATAGTCAATAAGTCTTCTTGAACATATATTTTATTTTGCAAATTGTTTTTTTTTTGTTGCATGTAAATCAAGTTGAAGTTTAAAATTTACATTAAATAGTACAAAAAGCAAAAACAAGCTTAAAAGCAAAATTTACATTTAAAATCAGTTGTAAGTAAAAACGTCGTACTTATTACTTTTATTTTCTATCAATTATTCTGCTTGACTTTTATTTTCTTTTATTTTTTATATCAGTAACAAAGGCCGTACCCCTTAATTTTTGAGCCGGGAAATAGTGTGATTTAGTACAAAAAGTAGGGTTTAAAACATATATTATAGATGTTATGATATTTTTTTTTTGTAAAACAATCTTAATAATTTTCTTTTGTATTGTAAAAATTAAATAACAAATTTTACAAAAATTAACCGCTTAATTCTACGGGGCAAAATTCTCTGCACGAGAAATGGACCCCCCTCCCCCCAATACGTTCCTCTTTTTTACTTTTTACTAAACATGCCGGCGTCGGGTACGTTTGTATTTCAAAATTTAGCAAATTTCAACCGTGCCCACCCAGGGTTGCCAACTATTTAACCTCCAAATCGCATTATTTGTCTTTTTTATTTTTGAAAAATTTTTACATTACCCTTAGACCTGATTTTAAAATTTTTGTGTATAATTGCTTTATATTCTCTTTATATTTTGAGCAGTGACAAAAACTACGTTTACATTTCTGTATTTGAAAAAAAGTGTTTTTGTGATTACGTCTTCTTACCAAAAAAGATTTAATTTTTTGTCTGGATACTTAAACTTTCACTGTTTTACTGCAAATATGCGTAAAAATCTACTCTTAACTATTTTTACGCATTTTTTCGTAAATTTAAAAACCCTATAAATTTTTTCTACGCGTATATGCGGTAATTTGTAGATTTATGAATAAGTACAAATTATGAACATAAAAGGAATAATCGTTTAAAAATTAATATAATTAACAACGCAACACATAATGAAATAAAACACCAAACTTTTTAAATGACTTTATTTTTTGCAAAAAAAAAAAAAAACCTTTCGCTGCAGGATACACGCACACATTGCAAGTTTTGTCTAACATTGATGTGTTATAGAAAATTAAGATTAATGTTTTTTCTTGTTATTTGTATATTGGATAAAACATCCATAGTTTTACTTAACACATAATGAAACAAACAAAACGTGCAGGAAACATTACAAATATGTGTTAAGACGTGTTTAAAGTCATAATATTTGTTTTTATCGTGTTTAACATTAATACAATGCTAGTCCAAATATTATTGAAGCTACAGTGTAAAAAACACGCAATGTACTTTAAAATGACCCACAGTATTGTGATTACCTATTTCACGTACTAATGATTTAACATCATATCTTATGAATAAAAATAAATGCTGGATTTTGCAGATTTTCTTCTTTCTTACTCTAGATATAGGGGTTCAAAAAATTTTTTCTTTAATTATTAAAGAGAGCATACAAAAAAAACAAAAATCCATAAAAGGTTTTTTTTATATTCTGTAATGGTTCATTAGTTACGGTTTGCATTTTTTTAGTATTTTTTAGGATAGTTTTCGGTATCAGCTTTTTGTGTAGGTTTTAGTATTAGTTTCCAGTAGAAACTATAATTACTAGTTTGTTTGCATTAAGTTTTCGGTCCGCTGTTTATATATTAGTTTAAAGTACGATATTATTAATTTTTCTTATTTTTTTACTTATTTTTTGTATTTTTAACATTTCGTTAGCAGGAATTTTTCTATGTGTTGTTCAAGGCTTTTTTGTAGTATGCACTGCTAATTATAATCTTATACTTACATGTTTTATTTGGTTCAGTTTTTTTCCTTTAATAAATAAGTTGGCAACCCAATGCCGTGTATTTTGTTTTTTTTTGCGCTTATTGATACAAATATCTGTTTATTTTTCTTTTATTTTAACCAAAAAAAAATATTTGTAAACATAAGATTACTTTACTAAGCCATTGGAGTAGATCTGAGTCAAAAACTGAAAACAATATAACATAAATTTTGAAAAAGAAAAGAAAAGAAAATAGCACTACATCAGGGGCGTAGCCAGGAATTTTTGAGCCAGGGGGTAGTCAGTGTTTTTGCAAAAAGTAAGGCTTTAAAACCAAATTTTTATGCGTTTATAACATTATAATTTTTTTTTGAAAAAAAATCACTTAAAAATTTTTAATTTAGATTCTTTAAATCAAAAAAAAAATC